>PVHX01004035.1:0-132447 GCA_004024805.1 Geosciurus inauris
CAAAAAACAAAAAGAGCAGTTATGTAATAGTCTCTTTCCAACTCTTCCTTCCAACTCCAGCCTGATTTAATACAACATATGTAGTTTTTAAAAAATTTTCTGTCTGTATTGGAGATGGAGAACAGCTGCTTGCTATCTTCCTAACAGTTTTCTTGGTGCATTTTATATTTCGGGTCTTCCCTTAATAGTCTCAAATTTTTTGACTTTTCCAAACCCTAAATCCACAGTCTGTATTTTTAAAGCATTTTGCTCACATCCAGATTTTCAACCTGTTTAATCAAGAACATAGATTCTTGTTGTTAGGTTAAGGGCAAGATAGCACCCTATCTGTGGCGCACCTCTAGTCTCAGAGGCTCGGATGGTTGAGGAAGGAGGATCACAAATTCAAAGCCAACCTCAGCAACTTAGTGAGTCCCTAAGCAGCTTAGGAGATCCTATCTCAAAATTAAAAAAAAAAAAAAAAAGGGTGGGGGATGTGGCTCAGTGGTTAAACACTTCTGGGGTAAATCCCCAGTACAAAAAAAAAGCAAGATAGCTATCAACTCTGTGGGAACAACTACAGAAAGCCATAGGAGTACCACCAAAACCCTCCCAAAACCAAACAAATAAACAAATAAGAAACCAAACTAAACCTCCACACTTCAATCCCTTTTTGCTCTAAGAAACAGTTTCCAAAATTTAACTTTTAGCAAAATACTGACCTAAAATTCAAATGGGTAGAAAACACACCTGAGCAGTACGTTAACTAGGAAATACATTTAAAGTTCTTTATTATGTAAAGATAACATAAGAATAAACTGATGTGACTTCTTTGTGTGAGAGATGAGGTTATACATTGGTCTTAATGCATTGATGAGAACAAATTGAGGATAAACTTAGGAGATGCTTTTAAAGGAAGGGTATTTTCTTTGGAGTGTGCAGGGCTGGGGCACACCCAGGGGTGTGGTGGGCTCCTTCACTGTGTTTGTACCTTCCACCTTGACCACTGTGTCTGAGTCCTCCATGTTGGAATAAGAGGATCAGGGGAGTCAGACTTTTTATATGGTGTCATTGTGGTTAGATGGCTTCCTATTTTCTGAGCCTGTCAGGTATTTAAGGCATCTGTTCCTCCTGGACTTGTTTGTGGAGTATTCAGAGCCTGACACCCCCCCCCCTCCATCCCCACTTCCACTTCCTGCCTTGTTACCTTAATCAATGGGGCAATTTCACCTGCAGCTTCTACTCTCTCTCCTCTTTTTACCTATTCCTTCTTTTCTCCAGGGAATCTGATATTCACCTCCAGCTTTCATTTGCTGAGGCCTCAGCAAACATGTAGGAGACCCTGCAAGACAGGGCCTAACGTGACCTTTCACAATGGCTCCCTCTTGTGAGTGATCCATTTCTAGTCCATGGGAATCATCCTGTCATCCCTGCGCCGATGACCTCTGAGAGTGCAGGCTCAGCCCAGATTCTAACAAACCCCCTCTCCTGAGTTCACATCAGCAGCTTCCAGTCCATTAACCGCTCTGCAGAATTTTTATTCTGCAACATCTTCCAATCTGTGGCTCATGTTAGAATCTGAGTGGTTCCCTTGAATTCCTTTTCATCAGGCTTGAAGTGAAACTAGACACCTTTGCCTGGGTTACATACATCTCTCCCCAAATAAATCCTTCTCACAAATACTTCTCTCAATTGATTTTCTCTTATCTCTGATTATTGTTGTGAGCGAGGGGGTCTGCATTCTTTAACTAGTTCTTGGAGGCTAACTGTGAAATTCTGCCTTGGAGGTCTGTTATTTCTAAATGGAGATAGAAAGATTTTCCCTTTTGGCATCCTGTTATACAAGTAATGAGTAAACCAAACTTTTTGTGAACTGTATGTTCTATTAGGCCAAGTCCAAGCCTTGCTAGGGTAAGGCTTTCCTTGAGAGCTAGGAAATTTGCTCTCAAGGGATTTTAGTAGGGGATTCCTTTCCAGGGAAGAACCTGTTTTTAAGCCTTTTACTCAATAGGTAGTGCCCTGATTGGTGGAGCTTGGTGCTCAATGGTTTGGAACTCACTCTACAATAGAAGGTGATTTCACTTTTTTGATTAGAAAGAGGAAACATTTTTCTTTGATCAAAATATCAAGAGCAATTAATTGGTTGTCAGCACTAAGGTATTTCCTCTTTGTTTCTGCCTTTTGTGTTTAGACTGGGGTGTTCTTCCAACTTTCCTCTGGATTTCTAGGACATGCCAAGCGGAGTATTCTGAGCCCACAGATCCACTGGGATGGCAGTTTTCAGAAATCAGTTCTTGTTTTGATTTTCTCTTTGACCTCCTCATGCCTTTGCCCAAGGGTTAGCATTCCTTGTATCAAACTGGCTTTTGAAAGAGGCTCCTGCTGTCCAGGTCAAGGGTCATCACAAACCAGGGGCCCCAGGCCACAAATGGCCCACTGGTGGGATTGTTAGTTTTTTTGTGTTAGGGCTGCATGGTGCTGTAAAAGGCAAGCCACCTGGGCTTGTTCCTTTGGATTGAAGTCCTTCCTTTAAAGTTGTGTTATTTCCCTCTGAAGACAGCAGAAGCGAGAAAAGAACATCAACGCGTATCCTAAGAATGGTCATTACATTCATTTTCTATTGCTGTGTAACAAACGATCACACCTAGGACTTAGGCTTAAAACAGCACAAATTTGTGATCTCACAATTCCTTGGGGTCAGGAGCCCAGCACAGGTTAGCCAGGTCCATTGCTCAGCATCTCAACAGGCTGATATCAAGGTGGAGGCAGGGCCAGGATTCTCACCTAAGCCTTGATACCCTCGTTATGGCTCTCTGGTCGTTGGCAGGATCCATTTCTTGAGGTCCTAGGATTGAGGTCCCTGTTTTCTTGTTAGCTGTTGGGTAGGCCCTTTCTCATCACTTGGAGGCCATCTGCAGGTCCCCACAGGAGTTTGCAGTGCAGATATCTGCAGTCTTCCAGCCGAGCAGGAGTGCGTCTGACTTCTGATCCCTCTCTTGCTGGCTAGGATGGAATGACTCACTGGCTACATGATGTATCTAATGGAGGAAGAGACCATTCCATCAATCTTCCTGCACAACAGGGGAGGGGTGGGCATCTTGGAATTCTGCCCACTATAGGTGTGTTTTTGAAGCTTATGTGGGATAGAGGGGCACAGGGGGAATCTCTGTAGCATTGATAAAATGAGTTGAGGGAAAATTGTGGAATGGGTTACTAACGAATATGGACATACCACCAAAAAGGATTTGTGTGCTCTTCTGGCTAACGTGAAGGCTTTGGAGATCTTCTAACTTAGAAGTTTTTAGGGGCTTTGCTGACATAGGAATAATCAAAGCCACCAAACACCAGGTGGTGGAAACTGCTTTGGCAGTTCCTGGGTGGACCCAGATGAGTGGGATGAAGCTTCCTTTGTAGGCTCATAGGTTTGCTCTTTTAGGTTCTGAAAGCTCCACTACAGAGCCCTGGGTGATAAACATTTCTTATCCCAAGCAAGCATTGTTCTTTGAGATAATGTAATTATTGCCTCTGTCTCACTGACCTATTGACAATTGTTTTCTTTCTGCATGGTGTGGGCAGAGTCTATGTGGGAAGGTGCTGGTTTAATTTGTCATATCTCACTTGTCCTTTTTCTGGGAGCAATTTAAATCTCAAAATGGATCCAGTTGGGAGTTACTACTGAAGAGCTCCAGGGTCAACTTGGAACAGTAAGGCAGAGGCCATCAGGAAATCCCAGTGAGTCACCTGCCATAAGTCCCTATAATAAGCAGCGCTGTCCTTACCAGGCAGGATTTTTGTTGGTGAAGTTTAGATATCTGCAAACTGATAAACTTAGATGACCGAGGGCTGAAGAGGGGAGATAAAGATGTCTTATCTAGACACATGTTGGGCTCTTTGAAACCTTAAGTATTGAAACAATAAGTCTTTTATTAATATGAGATGTTTTTATTTTTCAAGTGCTGTGAGTTCAGATCAGGAGCGTGTACTTTTAATTTTCATGAAAGAGAAAACAAGAAGACCCTACATCTCAGGTAAAAATGGAGATTAACTGAAAGGAGGCACTTCAAGTGGTCACACCAAGAATCATGTCCTCTAAGTGCCAGGCTCAAGGCAGTGGCCCATCAGGAGTACTTAGATAGTGGTACTGAGAATGTTCTTGAATTATTAGGATAAATGTAATATTAATAAAGAAAGGAAATTGAAGAAATACAAGAAAGTTCAAAATTGACCTTAATCCCCATGTCTAGATAACAATTGTTGATATTTTGACATATGTAGATTATTTTACATATTATATTTATCTATACACAAATGAAATACATGTAAACTTATGAGCTATAACTTGATAGCCTCATTTAAAAGCATTCAACAAGTATATTGTGATTTTTAACATCTTATTAAATATTATTCTATAGTATAATGATACAATGTAGTCTATAATACAATACAAGGTAGTTTTGAGCCAGAATTCCTGAGTTGGAATGAATACTGGCTCGATTCTAATTTCTTTCCCTTGGGCAAGTTATATAACTTCTCTATGCCTTCCTTTTCTCTCTATTAAATAGGGATAATAATAATACCTCATTGGATTATGGTGAAGATTAAATGAGTTCATGTGTTTATAAGATGCTTAGAATATAGACTGTACATAATAATTGCTATGTAACATTTTTGCTTTTGTTAATGGTGGCATACATTTCCATCCTCTGAGCCATAATTTATCAGATTGCTTTATTTAAGTGTTCCTAATTTTTATTATTACAAAGTATAAAACCTTGGTCTATACTTTCTTGTATGTCCATTCAAAAATCTTTCTTTAGGCTATGTTCTAGGAAAATAAAATTTCTGGACCCAAATATATGCGTCTTTTTAAGCTTTTTGTTATATTTTGGCAAATTCATCTTCTGAAGGGTTTTATCAATTTGCACTTCCACCTGCAGTATTAAAAATGTCTATTTCTTCTTATCCTCACTTGTTGAGGCAAAAGTAGTACCTTATATTGTTCTGATTGGCATTTCTTTGATTACAAGCTAGATAGGTATTTTTCTTATGTTTATGTGCAATTTGTACTTATTCTTCATCAATTCTTTTTTCCTGATCTTCAATTTTTTTACATTTTCATTTTAAAGAGACATTAAATATTTTTTTCCAATATCAGAGACATATTGAGTGCATTTAATAACCAAGATGATGAAGAGTTACCCCAGGCACATATCATATCCAACACATAATGGCCTCATGTAGATAGATCCTTGTGAGGCTGGACGAACTTCTGATCTTCTGTTGGAGGTGTTTTGTAATAGTCTGTGTTCTTTAAATTCATTGTTATTATTATTTTTGGTTATGTTTCTATAGCAACAATATAAATTTTTGATATAAATAACAGGTGCAATTAGTCAGGGAAGGGATGGCCATGAATGCTGCTGGAAATGCCGCAAATGAGACTGGATCCTGCTTCTGGAACTTCAGAAATCATTTCAGATCAGTAGGCTTTTGTAGATGAAATTTCATCAGCAACAATCTTCATCTTTGCAATCACAGTAAATATTGTGACTCCTTGGGAGAGAATCTTTTGGTTTATTAAAGAGATAAGCAGTTACCTAATGAGAAACTGTCAGTAATCTCACAAACCTGTGGAGGAATGTTTATTTTTAAAAGTCTAAATGAGCAGAGTGCCTCAGGAACCCACACCGATTCACTGTTTAATTAATTCCTGAATTTTCCTGCCTAACTCTGGGGCATGTAGCTCTCTGGCTATGTGATACACTGTTGTTGAGTGTTGAATATCAACAGAAGCTGATATTCTTTATTTGTGTTCCTGAATTTTCTCCATGCAAAGCTTGCTGTCCCATGGAGGGCTAAAACAAGTGATAAAAACGTGTTTTTAGAAGAGCACAACATGTGAACTGTGAAAGACTGAGGGAACATGTTCTGTTCTGGAAAACAGAACAGTTCTAAAGAGGAGAAGGCTGATGTTTCGGTTTATAGTAAAGGGTTTTGTTATCAGAAGAATATCCACCAGAGCGTGGCTCACCTTTTTGAAGCAGTCACTGAGATTCTTCAGCAGAGAGGACATCATCAAAAAGTAGAATTGAAATGCATTCTGCTCTCATGTATAACTAATTAGAACTAATAAAAAAAGAAGAAGAAGTAAAGATTACTGAGATAGAGATGAAGAACATGAGACTCATGCCCTGGGCACCACCCTGGACTAGGTTACTTCTAAGATTATTTTTTCAGCTCTGAGATTCCACAATTATGCAGTTTTATAAAATCATATGCCTACTTATCTAAAGTAGTCAAATTCATAGAAATGCAAAGTTGAATGGTGGTTGGGGGCGGGAGGGGTAGCTGCTGTTTAATAGTATGGGCTTTCAGATGGGACCCATGAAAACATTCTAGAGATTCATTATTCACCAATGTGAATATCCTGGACACTAGTGGACACTTAAAAATGGTTGAGATAGTAAATTTTATGCGATTTTTTAACATGGTAAAAAACAAAACAAAATAAACAAAAGCCCCAGGTGCCTGCTCTGACTTAGCACTAGGTAACGCACTATTGGGGACCCAGAAGTATAAGACACTCTCAGATTTCCACTGGCTCAGAGCCCACCTCTGCTGTTAGACCTCTGGAGCCTGAGCAGGAGCCAAGAGCCCACAGGAGCCAGCTGTGTCAGGACCCCAAGGAATAGAAGAGCCAGTGTGCGAGGGAGAGGAGACTCTATTTAGGCACTTCTTTGTCTCTTCTGTATCCATGCACAGGCTTCTACCCGTATGTAAACTTCATAAGACAACAGCAGTATTGTGATGTTTCTGCCAATGAAACAAATCAGCAGCAGCCTTGCACAAGTGAAGGTATATTTACTCTTCCGCGCCCCCCATGAGAGTGATACAAAGTTCCATCACTCAGTGCATTCATATTTTGGAGATACTGTTACCGAAAGCTTTTTCCTCATCCCCGATGCCAATCCAATAAAGAAGACATGGTTTTGAGAAGAAGGAAAAAGAAGTTTTATTACTTTGCTAGCAAAGGAGAAACACAGGGGACTCCTGTTCCAGAGTCTGTGATATTCCCCATCAAGGGGAGCAGGGGGGTCTTAAATAAATGATTCAGATAAATCCCATTTCCTGAGATTAGGGAAAAGAGATTAGAAAGGAGAAGATTATGGAAGAAGATCAGGGAAGAGAAGATCAGGGAGGAGAAGATTAGGGCAGAGGTCAGAGAGAAGAAGGTCAGGGAGGAGAAGGTTGGGAAAAAGATAAAAACTTGTCAGTTTTAGAGCAGCAAGGGATATAGTCAAAGCATGAAATGAACCACTGTTACAATATTATTTCCTCTTTTAAGTTAGTCAAAATTCCATTTATTTTGTAATCCAAAAACTATATCATAAAGTTAATTACTGACCAGGGCTTTTTATGTGACATATTAGGGGAAAGAAAAAAGGACAAAATGATCTCTACATATATGTGTAACAAATAAAGAAGAAAATGCACATTGTTGATAAAATCCTCACTTTTTGTAATTAATCACAAGGCCATGATAGAGTATATGGATATAGGTAGGTTATATGTCAATATCTCCATGTCCATGTCCATATCAAATCTAATTATATCTATCTTCCTGTTTTCCTCACCCATTTCCATTTTTCTGTTACCTTCAACTAGCCTTTTGGTTGGTAAGGATTCTTTTTCTGGTGGCTTAACACAAATCTTCATTCCTGAAGAGTCTGTCCTTAGTCTTTCCTCCTTTATTGGTCTGGTAAAATGTTCTATTAACTTTACTACTGGACAGGGAAGTAAAAAGTAGCACCCTAGAGAATGTTCTGGATTACAGACATCTCCATTGTTCAGCAGCAGTTCTATTTCATCTTAGTAATTGTGAATGATCACCCTACGTAGTACAATATAACCTTTGTTAGTTGGCTCAGTGCCACCAGAAGTCTAAAATTACCAGGTGTGAATCTCAAATTTTAGTTCAATGGAACCATTTTTGTGCATACAGTGGAAAGAAATTTCCTCAGGAACTGATAACTCCGGAAAACTTCAGGAATGAAAAACAAAATTTTTGCCATTAGGTCTCTAAGTCTAATAGTGCAAGAAGACCCTCCACTTTAACTTGGTTGTCAGAACTATGTTCTAGTTATAGAAGAAAGAGTACTCAACATGAGTTTTCGATTCAAAGCTTATACTGTATAGATGGCACCATAACCTTTCAAGGGGTTATCTCCCAGTTAACAACATACTGATCCTTCAGTAGGATGCTACCATTCTATCAGGCCACCTGCCTCTTGATGGTGAGATAGGTAGCAAGACCAGAGAATTCCATGGCCACAAGCCAGCAACAGCTCTTCTGTTTTGAGATTAGTGCTCTGGTCAGACACAATGTTGTGAGGGACACTGTGATGGTACATAAGGTGTTCTCTATGCCAATGGGTAGTGTTTACAAAAGGCAAATCTATATCCAGAATACCCACTTATTTCGGGTGTTTGCCCACTCCATGATGGAAAAGACTCAATGTAATCAACCACCGATCAGATGGCTAACTCATCCACTTATACTTATGTGGGCCCCTGAAGTTGGCAGTTTGAGCACTCAATGATGGTGGTAACTGGATTTGCATTAGTGATTCTACACATAGTGTCCTTGATTGTTGTCATGACTACACAGAAGATCAGTCTCTGGAGCAGGCCCTAGGGTTGCTGGGAAACAAAGAAAGGCTGACTAACATCCTCAGAATAAGTTATCTTGTCCACTTGGTTATCAAGAGTGGCCTCTGTAGTGGATGCCTTTATGGGACCATGAAAACAATATGCAAATATTTCATAAATTTTGCCCTTTCCAAAAGGTCATCCATGTGTTTATTACCCAGTACTTTTTTTTTTTTTTTTTTTTGCATATTTTCCAATTCTGTTTTTTCCAAGTCTCTATCTGGCCAAACCAGTTGTCAGTATGCATGAGTCAGTACAGATTTATATTTCTGGCTATCTTTTGATCCAAAGAAGATATTTAGATGTATTGTAAAGTTTTACCATCTGGGAGGATTTTCTTGATCCACTATTTTTGAATAGCTGCTTCTGAGTGGATACTCAGTAGCTTACTTCCAGCTAGTGCCGAGGTATAATGGAGAATAATCTGTAAAATGTATCTGAGTCTTTTTTTCCACCATCATCTGGTTACAAGAAACTCCTCATGAGGCCACAGATGTGGGTTGAGGAGAGAAAGCAATGCAGCAGGAGTAAGTGACCGTAGGAATCTGAGTCATCTGATCATCCAACTTATTCGGATCTGCAATGTATGACCTCATCATATATATCACTTCCATTTGGTGACAGAGGCTGACAGAACTTAGCTGATGTTATGGCTTGGTAGTTGATGACCAGTTAGTTTATGGTGAGTCGTTCAGGTCATATGATCTTCAGGTATCCAACATGAAGAGTTCTGCCTCCACAAGAGCCTAGGAACAGATTCCCCAAGGGGGGAAATCAGCAGCTGTATTTCAGATGGAGAAAATCAGTAGAAGAGGCTGGTTTTGCTTCAGAATTCTAGTGAGTCTTTCCTGGGGCTTGCCCTGGACTTGTTACACCATGCACTTTTGTATGAGGGAGATGGGCAACAGAGCCCACAGGACCACGGGAATATCCAGTGTGAGTGAAGGTGCCAGATTTCTGCATGTCAATGGATATCTTTTCTTTTTTTTTTTTTTAAATATTTTTTTAGCTATAGATGGACACAATGTCTTTATTTTATTGCTTCGTATGTGGTGCTTCGTATGAGGACTGAACCCAGGGCCTCACGCATGTGAGGCAAGTGCTGTACCGCTGAGCTACAATCCCAGCCCCAATATCTTTTCTTTTGAGTTTCCTTAATCAAACAGTAATTATTCCTAGCTAACATTTTTCTAATATTAATCATAAAAAATGTATTGAGTATATTTTTTACTCATCTAACTCAAGGAATCCTTACTCCCTTATTTACCTACCATATCTTTAAAAAATTTAAGAAAATATCAGATTTTATGCTTCTAAAGAAACTGATGGAATTAATTTTTCTTATTTTTAAGTCAAACTACATTTTTGTCAAATAGAGCACACATACTACTCTCATTCCAAATTGAATCTATAGCTTAATGAATTACCATGAGCCCAACACATTTGTAGTTTCCATCCAGGTCAGGGAATAGAACTTCACCACCCACTCTAGAGGTCTTCCCATGTGTCCCATCTCAGATACAACCTCCACCTTCCCTTCATAAGTATGTATTATCTAGACTTTTATAGTGATTGCCCAAATGTGCATTTCTAGATATTATAGTTTTGTCTTGTTCATTTAAAAAAATGGTAGATGTTTCTTGTAATCTATAGATTCACATTACATTCCTTCCTTTTCCTTTATAGTTTATCTGGGATGAATCGAGGCTTCTGTTTGGTAGCATTGCTCAAAGTCTGGATTTTGCTGATTGCATACACATGGTCCATAGCAATGTTCCTCTGTCCTCTCTATTTCCTGCAATGTTGTAGCTGGGTGTACAAGTTTGATCAGTCTCTGAAATAACTCCTTAGGTAAGACTATAGGGGTATTTTTCCTCAGGAAGCACATAATATTTGTGCTGTCCATATTTGTAATGTTCACAGTTGTTGATGTTCAATGCCTAGGATAATTTATTTATTAGGATTTATAATATGGTGATATTCTAATTTTGACTTTTTTCATTTATCAGTCATAATACTTTAATGAATAATTGCTTCCTCTTGTCTACTTTTTGGTTACCCAATGGTCAATTTATACACAAGAACTACGGTAAATATTTGATGATGATTCTTCATTTAACAGGTTTCAAAATAATGAATTGGTTTGCTTGTATCCTCCCAAGGTGCACATACATACAAAAGCTGTGGACTTTAGCATATTTGATGGGTTTTATTTAATTGCAATGATATTTTTGGAAGCTCATGATTGCATTTTTGGCTGGTGGAAGCCTCTTAAAGTTGACTCCTGTTTATTTTTCCTGGATATTATTTCTGAATGTCTTTTATGAATATAAAACTCCATAAACTGAAAAGTCAAGAACTACTAATCTAGATCAGGCCTTTCTCCAATTCCTTTATGACCTGAAATGACCAGGGAATATGTTTTGAAGAGCAGGGAACACCCTCCATAGAAAAGGCATAAGTGGATTCTGTTTACAAATATTCCTGGCTTTGTATTTAGAGACCAGAGTACTGGTTTCCTGTTGGGCTAGTCTCCTCTGGAAATGAGATTACTTCACCAGTGTTGTCCACCTTTTCCGGAAAGATCTGATATTAATAGTTTTCTCTAGAATGACTTACTCTTTTCAAGGTATGAATTCTTGTTTTAATCAAATAGCTGGGATAAAATTGAAAATGGTTGAAACACTATTTTTTGGGGGGAGGGAGTTTAACTCAGGGGCACTCAACCACTGAGCCACATCCCCAGCCCTATTTTGTATTTTATTTAGACAGGGTCTCATTGAATTGCTTAGCACCTTGCTTTTGCTGAGGCTGGCTTTGAACCTACAAGCCTTGTGCCTCCTGAGCTGCTGGGATTACAGGTGTGCACCACCGTGCCCAGCGGAAACACTGTCTTTTAATTTCTCCCATCCTTGAAATTTTCTATGTAATACAGAATGTACTTATAAATTAACCTATAGGGAACAGGTAGTTAACCTTATTAAATGTGTGATTGCTTCAGGCTTGTGTGTAGTAGGACTGAGTTAATTAAACTGAGCTGCACTTTCAATGTGTAATTTCTTACTCTCAAAGAAAATTCCTCACATCTCTCTCCTCTTAGGAACCTGCATTAACTCACACACTGTTTTCTGTCTTTCATCTTCTGGCTTGGACAATTCCAAACCTTCTACCTCTTGTTTTTGTTTTTGTGATGGTTCCTTTCTGGAAACTGGGCTATGAAAATGTTGAAGACGAAAAATTGGCAAGAGAATTAATAGTTGGCCGGTGACATAAAACAGAACCACCCCCAAGAGAGAATAAAGGTGGTTTGGAAAAGCTTATGACAGAAATATCTGTGATAATCATCTTTTGGTTTATGTCACTCAAGTTTGCAGGTGGGGTGATATGGATTTGAGAAGAGCCTTATGTAAAAGGTGTGTCTGATTCTCTAGCTTCAAGTCTTTAGCCTGACCTTCAAGGTGCTCCATGGTCTTATTACTGTCCTTTGAAAGGCTCAGTGGCCCCATCACCTATTGCCTTAAGTATGAACTTTTTCTGTGGTTCTATTTCCCTCTCAAGACTCATCTCCCTGTATTTCCTATGGGCTCCTCTTCAGATCAGCTCCATTAGATTGCTCAGGTTCCCTGATACAGCCCACACTTTCCTACCTGGGTATTGGCTTACAGAATTCCTTCCATCTGGAATGACCTTTCCTGTCATCTCTATCTGTAGAAATATTATCAAGACCAATTGCAATGCCCCCTCCTCCATGAAGTTCTTCCTTATTTTTCCAAAACAATTACTTTATTACTTCTTTGAAATCCAAGCAATTTGTTTATGACAGTTGCTTTGCATTATTTTGTTATATAGTTAACAGTTGTTGCTTTTATTTGTGTGCTTGTTACACACTGGTGGGGTATCAACAGGATGACTCTATGTCCAAATTTTCTTGAAACAATTCCAGTTTTCCTGGGACAGTTGCAGTTTATACCTGTTGTCTCAGCATCCTGTCTGGTTAATGACCCCCTTCACTTTCAAATGCATCCTGATTTGGATGGTAAATTAAATGATCACCTTTGGAATAAACAAATGGAGGACTGGGGCTCCATCATAGTCATGTTTGAATCTCTGGTCATTTGGCACAAGGAGTGTTATAACTCATGTGATGAACTAAGGAATTAGCAGAAAAGAGAAGGCCTTTTTCTGGGTCAGAGACCACTTTGCCTGTCCTCAGGAAATAACTTGAAGAGAGTAGTCTTGATTCCTCTCACTGCCCAGAAGCTCTTCTTTTCCCCTCAGAAGGCTGAGTTCCCTGAGAGTTTAACAAACAATCCTTCCCCACTGACTCTGGGCACTGTTTCTCACCCATGGCTAGTGCAGTTAGCACTTCAAAGGAGTCTACTTGAGTATTGTGCAGAATATTTAGTACAACTGTAGAAGGGACTTTATTTGTTTACTTATTATTTATTTCAAATTCCTTTTTATTAAAAAAAATCTTTGAAGAGTTGACAGGATAGTAAAGAATTACAGCTCCTTCGTTGAGTTCAGAATAGTACAGCCACATCTCCCTCATGTTGCTGTGTTTATTTTCTCTCTTATCTACTACTCCATGTCTGAGCCCATAGGTTTAAGCTTGTGTTTAAGGAAGATTCACCCCTGGATGTTCACATTCTCTTCCTGAACCACTGGAGTGGATCTGAGCAACATTATCAGACTTTGCCACTAAATATCCCCCATTAATTATCTGAAATGTAGTCCCTATTCAAATCACCTCAGAAAGTTTTTAGAATGCAGATTCCATTGGATCTATTAGATATCTTACATCTCTTTGCATTCCTCTGCTTGTTATTTTTTTTTTTAGGTGTCATGATATGTTATTTGTCAGAGGTAGAGGCAGTGACACATTAATATGTAATATTTGATATCCTTTCCCTCTCTCTACTCCAAGAAGAATTCTGCTTTTACCCACTGATCATCTTCCACCTCCTCTATCCTCTGATCAGTCAGAGTTGATCTTTGCCTTATTTGCTCCCTGATTTTTATAATTCAACCATGAGGCAACTAGAGATGCATTAAAGGGAGCTGAGTGGGTTTGGAGGGAAAGGTGTGTCAGATGATGATCCTGAGGCTTTACAAAGGCCACTGTTCCTCCTCTGCATCCGCCTTCTCCAGCCCAGCTGCTCTAAGACTTGTGGCACTTGGAAAGGAGTGGAAGGAGCTTTTAAGAAGCACGGCTGAGGGTTATGTATCAGATCCTCTTTGGTACGTATCTGGAACCAGAAAAGATTATGCTTACTTATTAGTTCCTTTTAGACTATGGATCCCTGAGTGTGACCCCCATCCTGGTATATCTAGGCCCCAAGGACAGCCAGCAGTTAGTCTGACCATATACTTCTTACTCTTCAGAGGAGAAAGCACCAATGTCTTTAGGGAGACGGAGCTTTCTCAGGGCTCTGCTCTGAAGCCTTAGGAGGTCTTAAGAGGATTTTAGCAGCTCACAGAGCTTTATCATCCAAACTGGAACACTTGGGATGATAAAATATTTATAGAGAATATGATTATAATAGTAAAATACGAGTAATTGTTCCAGGGCAATAGGCTTAAGCCAGAATAAAGTCCCAAGCCAAATGTTCACACTGGTTATATACTCTTATTGTTCATACTGCAAATTATCTTGTATAAATGGCTAAAACTTATAGGTAAACAGAATGGGAAAATGTATGCATGTCTCCTGCTGCACATGAATATTAGATAGGCCCTGATGAAACTGTGCTACAAAAGCAGCAAATTCATTTGGTTCAACCTAATATAAGAATACATCCATAATGAATTCAAAAACTTTGATCTGTCTGCTGTTTATTTCTTTAAGTGCTAAATTCTTTGAGGATAAGAAAACTTCATTTTTTAATCTATTATTTATTTTTGTTAGCTCCTTTATTCATTCTTTTGTCAAACTTATTGAGCACTTATAAAATGTAGGTGCTGTGCTAGACTTTGAGGATGGACCACTGGCATAGAAAGGGTACTTGGTACCCAAAAGCGATATGATGTAATTGTGCCCATTTCCCCTATTCCAGCTAGAATTGTCCCATAAGCAAATAAGCACAGTAGGTTCTTATTTGTTACTTGATTTTGGAAAAAAATCTAAAATGCAAGTCCAAGTACAAAGTCATCTTGCTGCCATTCCTGTGGCACCTTCACAAATTGACACCTACAGAATTATGTCTCTTTCTGTACCCCTTCTATTATACCTTAAGGGTCTGTATGCTTCAGAGACATTATTTGATTTTTGCCTACATGAAGCTCAAAGTCTAGTAAGAATGACATGGAAGCTGCATGAGACATGAGAGTTGCTCTGATTTAAGTCTGTTCAGGGTACAGCGGAGGTGCAAGGTGGACAGTGGCTTTTCTACCTGCTTGGTAGGAGATAAAAGAAAACTATTCATGAGAAAGGGAGGCTGGGGCTACCCTGCATTGATCTAAAAACTAGCATTAAATGCAGGTGCTATGTTAGCCCTCAGGGGTATTCCACAGAGGTGAGTGTCCATTGAGGGTGATGAGCTCTGAAATAATGACTATAGTCATCAATATAGAGCCATCAGCTGTGATAAATGCAATGGAAGGAAAAAACAGTGGGCTATAAAGCCATTGGCAGAGGGACCAGATTTCCTTTTAGGGACAAATACTTCTGGGAAGGTCTCTCTGAGGGACTCACATTGAATTCCAAACTTTGTTTGCTCAAAGAAGGAGCTCAAATCAGGCCAGTGGAAGATAGTTGGGAAGGGGCCTCCCCAGTTCAGGGGTGACTTTGCTCTGGAGGGAAGTAGGACCTACAGAAGGCTGGGCCAGCTAGAGATGAGCAGTGGAGGAGGAGGATGGTGTCAGCTGAAGAGAGACAAGGGGCAGATAGGACCCGGGGGGAAGGAGTTTTTATCTTGACAGAAGCAAAATCACACCTTTTTGCTTGTGTGATGGGGAGGAGTTGGTTGGTTAGGACATGAAGACCTGAGTATCACAATAATTGGAAAACTGTAAGCAATTTCATAAGGCTGGAGCATGGGGCGTGTGGAAGCCCACCATAGCTGAATTTGGAGTTCTTCCTGCAAACAATAGGGAGACTTTGAAGAGTGGCTATAAACAGGGTGACGTACCACACGCATACTTGAGAAAGATAAATCACAAGAATGGATGAATTCATTGAAGACATTGAAGGCTGGAAGATCTTGAAATTGTTCAGGAAATAGAGAGTGAAGTTCTGACCTAATGAAGTGGCAATAATAATGAAGAATAGGAGACAGAGATACTCTACAGACACAATCCATGAGAGCTGGTTATTGGTAGGATGATGAGGAGGAGGATTTCATGATGCCCAGGTTCCTGGCTTGTGTGATGAGTGGAAAGCAGTAGGTAGAGAAGGGGCAGGTGTGGGCAAGGGATGATGACTTTGACTTGCCCCTGGTCAATGCTAAGGGCTTGTGGGAGAGCCAGCCTGATGTTATGGAAGTAACTGGTAAGTTAATGTTTTCTGAAGTTGATGAAGTTTTTTCTGAATATTTTTCATAAGTTAACACGGTATTTATTGAGAGAGTTGGAAGCACACAAACTATAAAGAAGTACTTGCACTTTACAACTGACAGATTGCTTTATTTAGAATTACTCATAACAGGCTTATTTTTTGGGGGGGTTCAAGAGACATTCAACTTCGTTGGTTTTGAAAATTTGTTATTTCTGGTATGTTTAGATGGTAGGTTTTCGAAAACTAAAATATTACAATCGGCCTTGCTGTGTTCTGTTTGCTTCCCAGTTTCCCATGAAACATACAAGTTCAACATCTGGCTTTCTTCTTTCTAAGGACTCTGGAGAAAAAGCAACAAAGATTAGACTTTGCACTTGACAGATTATCCAGTTGGGATAGTTTCATTCAAAGTTGAGTCCAAAGTGGAGTGAACCCACGGCAAGAGCTGCTCTGTGTAACATTACAGAGGAGTCACTGGGGAGGATCCCTTTTATGGATGGAGGTTCTTGAGATACTTGGAATAGCCCATTTGTATAGTCCCATCTGAGGCAGGAATGTACTGTGTCAAGGCACCAGGAGGACAAGATCTGCATGGTATTTCTTTTGGCTCTTTGTTAGCCCAGAGACCTATTGGCTGATCATGGCAGTTCTTTCTTCATTACTTCATTTTTTAATGTCAAATCTTTTGATTTTGAAACTTGAAAATCCCTTTCCCAGCTTGAAAATCATATATTCATAGAGCTGAAAGGGACCTTGGTAATTATCTTAACCCAACACCCCTGGCTTTTTTGTTTTTGTTTTGAGGTAGAAGAGATTCAACTCAGGAGCACTCAACCATGAGTCACATCCCCAGCCCTATTTTATGTTTTATTTAGAGACAAGGCCTCACTGAGTTGCTGAACACCTCGCTAAGTTGCTGAGGCTGGCTTTGAATTCTTGATCCTCCTGCCTGGGCCTCCTGAGCTGCTGTGATTACAGGCGTGTGCCACTGCACCCATTATCCCTGGCACTTTTGTGGTTGAGTTTTCTCTTATCTGGAAAGAGAAGTTAAGCAGTGTGACCATGGTCATCCAGCTGGCTTAGTACTGACCTCTCTGCCCCAGTTGGACTTCCTTTTCAGAATGGTGGGGATAGCAGCCTCTCTCCTCCATTTGTTTTGTTGTTTGTCAGAAGTTAAGAGTCTTCCTTCACTTGATAAAGCCTCTCGGAAATAATTTGGCTCATTTGAAGGAAGAAAACACATAAGTTTTCTCTGAAAACTTATTTTTGTTTCTTTCCAAATGGATTTTCATTCTAACCCAGCGTGATTCCCCTTTAAGAGCCCTTTCACAGCACAGCATGACTTCTCTCTAATGGCTGAGCTGCCTAGTTGGTTATGGCAAAACCCCACATGCTCTGGAGCAGGGCACCTCCTCTCCAGACAGGAGATGCTAGGAACGTGCTAGAGACTGGTCAGCACCACCGCTGGGGCTTTGGGGTGGGAGATGATAGAAATTTCCTGAGAAGCAGCTGTGTATTCAAATGGACTTGCAGTAGGATCCTCGATTCTTCAAATTAAGAATCTCATACCTCTGTTGGTCCTAGGACTGAGAACCTCATAACTCCTGGCCCATGGGACTTGGCTACCATGGGTGGGCATGTGATACTTGGAGTACTCGCCCAGTTAAGGGAGAGAATGGAAGATTTTAAAAGGGGTTGTAAGTGAGATGAGGAAAGAACCTATATGTGGTGCTTACCATTAACTCTCTTGGATTGGTGAGAAAGAATTTGGGAATTTTTTTCTTAGGAATTGCAATGTCTGTGAGGTCCCAGCTTTTTCTCCATCCCTCCCCTTAACATGGAATAATCATCTGGCCTGGGCATATGTGTGCAGGGGTGGTGAGTACTTCTCCAGCTCTTTGTGATGTCCATGCCGTGACCCTTTAAGGGCCTGGCTTACAGTCAAAAACCTTTTCTTTGTTCCTGCTGGAAACTTTTTTTCTAAGGCAGCAAACACAGATGGATCCACTTCTGGAAAAGCAAAGGGTCTCAGAAGATAAGATGATGGGGGGGAGAAACATCCATTAGCAGCTCCCAACAGAATCCCACATTTGCAAGAGCTCAGTTGAAGAAAAGCAGGGACTGTTTAGTGAGCTGCTGTAGGTAGGAGCTGTTTCTGAGAGCAGAGAGTGAGAGCTGCTGTCTGAGCTAAGCACATTGAGTGAGGAGGAGCTGTATCCTGGTGGATTTTGCTCAAATGTCAGGAATACTCAGAAATTTCTTCTTGCTACAGCAAAGCTTAATCCTCCCCCCCCCCATTTTATTGGTGTACTATAGTTGTTCAAAATGGTGGGATTTATTGTTACATATTAGTACGTGCATATAATGTAACAATATTATGTTATATATGTTGCCAATATCACTTCCTAACACTCCCCCTTGCTCTCCTCCTCCCCTCCCTTTCCTCCATTCTATTGATTTCCCTTTGATTTTCATGAGATCTCCCCCTCCTCATCTTCCTTTTTGTTTTCCTCTCTAGCTTCCACATATGAGAGAAAACATATGACCCTTGACCTTCTGAGTTTGGCTTATTTTGCTTGACAGAATATTCTCAAGTTTTATCCATTTTTCTGCAAGTGACATACTTTCATTTTGCTCTGTGGCTGAATAAAACTTCACTGTGTATATAGTCCACATTTTCTTTATCCATTCATCCATTGATGGAGAACTGGGCTGTTCCATAGTTTGGCTCTTGTGAGTTGTTGCATCAAAATAATCACAGGGGCTGGGGTTGTGGCTCAGTGGTAGAGCGCTCGCCTCACATGTGTGAGGCACTGGGTTCCACCCTCAGCACCACATAAAATAAATAAAAATAAAGATATTGTGTCCATCTACAACTAAAAAAAATTAAAAAAAAAAAATCACAGAGACTAGGAGCTCTATGGCAGCTCGGGGACCCTGTGCTGCATGTTCTCTTTTCATGCGGTCAGACCCACTCTGTTCCTTCCCCACTCTTGTGGGTCCTGGGAGGCTCTCCTTGAGCTACACCAATGGGCCTCCCTGTCCTTTGGTTTCTGTTTTGATTTGGCCCATAGGAGGCACCCATGTCAACACTCATGGTGGTTTCCTTAACCCTGCTCACACCTTCTAAACAGTCCCCTCATTAAAGCTCCCGTGCGAGTGTGTCATCTCTTTCTTGCTGCAACCCTGAACTAATACGTCATCTAGTCCTATATGTCCATTTTACAGATGAGGAAACGGAGTCCCAGAGAGGCTTATTGGCAGTGGACTCCCTTTGCTCCTCATTTTCCAACCATTTTTCAGTCTTTAACAAACTGAGACCATGAGGTCTTGAAATGCCAGATTGGGGATTAGGAGGCCTCTGGCACAAAGGCTGTCTGTTCTAATGTGATGATAAGGTTTCTGAGAAACTTACATTTATCCAAAAAACTGTGTCTTTAAACATATTCTAATAGGACAAAAAATAGTTAGAAAAGACTCCTCTGGGAGGCCACTGTTCTCCTCTGGATAGTGGAAAGTCAGAAATGCCTTCTTCCTCTGGAGAGAAAGAATGGAGGCCAGGGCTTGGCTACAGGAATGTGGGCTGATTTGTCCTTCACCTCTCTCTGCCCAATGCCTTGGGCACCCATCTCCCCACCCAGGATGTGTAGAGTAAGAATTTGTGGTCATGCCTCTAACCACGTGTGAGTGAATATGGTGTGTGTGTGTGTGTGTGTGTGTGAGAGAGAGAGAGAGAGAGAGAGAGAGAGAGAGAGAGAGAGAGAGAGAAAGAGAGAGAGAGAGAGAGAGGGAAGGAGGGAGAAGGGGAGAGGGAACCTGCAGTCTTCCTTTGTTAACTTTGCAAAGGTGTCTGAAGAGTCTCTGCAGTGTTGATGCCTGCGTGAAACCACTGTTTGTACAAAGCGAAGCCCCTGGTGGTTTCTGTCAATGATCTCATCGGATGAATGAGAAAGAAATGTGGGTCTTAGGCTGAAATCCGTTGTTGACACCTATTACTAAGATTTTCTTGCCAACCTCAATACTTATGCAAAGATGTCATAAGCTCAGAAAAAAGTCCTAAAGACAATACTTGAGCATTCTTATAAGAAATGCCACACCACTAACACTCTTGGTGGCATAGAGGACAATACTGTGTGGATACCAATTCAAATCGAAATATCTAACCAAATTATTTCACTTACATTTTCAGATTTTTCATTTTAGGTACCAAATAAAACACCATGTCTAAAAAAGTAACAAATGTAGCATAAAAATATTATCTTAGCCTTCTATCGCCTTTTGGTAGCAATGTGCTGCCATTTTCTTCTTTGTGTATAAAATACTTTGCTTCCGATCAGTGAATTGTAACCATCAATGAAATATGATATTGAAGTGAGATGCCTATGAAATTATCAGTATGAATCACATGATGAGTTGGAAGGCTAAGGATTGAGGGATGGACTTATCAATTGTTTTACTCAATGAGGACTCAAGTGTCTTCCGTGAGACGAGAGGCACTGAAGGTGCAGCTGTGAACAGAGACGATCCTTGTCGCAGGAGAGACCAGATAGATTGAGTAAATGTGTTGCAGGTTTGATGTTACAAAAGGAAAAGGCAGGCCTTCCTGGCATGTTCACAGGGGAGCCCGACAGTCAAGGGCAGCAGCTGATCTGACTCTCAGGTGGAGATCAGAAGGATGCGTGGGAGTGAGCCAGGTGGAGGAGGGTGGAAAGGAGGAAGGACAGTGCTGGCGGAGTGAGTAGGGCACGTGAAAGCTGGGAGGTGCAGGAGTCAGAGCCGAAGGAAGACCAGAGCCCAGAGCCCAGAGACTGGAGCCCAGAGAGTGGTCCAGGGATGAGCGACAAGGGTTGTGAAGTAGAGGCAGGGCCTTCTGACCATGGCCAGGAATCTGTCCTTCATCCAAAGGGCAAGAGGAAATTGTGGAAGGGGTTTCAGGAGAAGGGTGTCTTGCTCGAGTTTTAGAACTGTCAGTCTGGCTGCTGGCAAAAATGAAGTGCTGTAGATCACAGACAGACAGGGCACCACGGCAGGGTCACACTCCACACACTAGAGGGATGGAAGATGGGATGGAAGAAAATATCAGATGATGGCCTGAAATCCTAGAGCAGGTGCCAGTCCCACCACTGATTGCATTCTTCAGATAGTAAGTATATCCCTAGTTCCTGATCATCTAAAATAATAATTTTCTTTGTTTTTGACAGAGCGACTTCCAACTTGAGCCTTTGGTGTGCTGTGAGAGATCCACCATCAGGTAAATACTGAACAAGTTTGTCTCAGATTTTTAAACCCTATTTTTCTCCCCAGCCTCCTTAAGACCTAAATGCCATGTTATATTTAACCCTTTTTATTCTCATATGAGTTAGGTGCTGTTTAGGGTCTATCCTATCCACGAGGAATTGTAGGCATCAAGAAGTTAGGCAATTTGATGAACATGCACAAAGATATTCATTCCACTCTAAATTATAACAGCAAAATAAAAAGGAAGGGAATCTAAATATTCAACAGTAGCCAAATTATAATAAATTGATTATGGCACACTCATTTGATGGAAGTATTTTAATAGCATTTATATCAGATTAAGAAGTTTCTCTTTGCTGGGTGTGGTGGTTCACATCTGTAATCCCAGTGGCTTGGGAGGCTGAGACAGGAGGATTGCAGGTTCAAGGCCAACCTCAGCGATTTAGGGAGGCCCTAAGCAACTTAGAGAGATTCTGTCTCAAAATAAAAAATAAACGGGGGTGAGGATGTGGCTCAGTGGATTCAATCCCTGGTACCACAAAAAAAAAAAATCTCTCTTATTTGTAGTTTATTAAAAATTCTTGTCAATGATGGATATTGAATTTTATTAAATGTTTTTCTGTATTTATTGAGATGATCAAATGACTTGTATTCTTTCATCTGTTAAATGTATTTTTTTTACATTTATTGATTTTTTAAAAAATTAAACTAATTTGCAATGATGAGATAAAACCAACTTGGTCATGATACGTTGTCTTTCTATATTTAGCTGTATGTTTATATGTAGTTTGCTAAACTGTAGTCAGAAGTGAGATTTAATAAAAATTATTTTCTGGTATTTATCAGGAATAATTTTCAAAAAATTGGAATTACTTGCTATTTGAATATATGGTGGAACTTGACAGTAAAACCGGGCCTGATTTTTTTCACTTATGGATTTTATGATTTTTTTGGTATTTTTTCTCAAGGAAGGTTTGTTGCTATGCTTTTGGTTATATGTGTATGTTTTTTGGATATGTGTGAAAGAGGGGAATTTCTGGGACTTAGGATCTATGTTCAGCTTTAGAAGATACTATCAAACAGTTTTCTGAGATGGTTGGATCAATTTCAAAATTTACACTTGACCAGGAGTGCCTGAATGTTCTGCTTTCTCCATATTCTTTTCCATACAAGATATTTTCTGTTTTTTTTTTTTATTGAAATGCTTCTTGTGGGTATGTAGTATTATTATTTTAGTATTAATTTGCATTTTTCTGTAGACTAATGTGGCTGGGAATCTTTTCATATATGAATTGACCACTTAGATATCTTATTTTTTGAAAAGCTCTTTCAAATGTTTTTAAAAATGTGAAAAAATTGAGTTGCCTTTATTAAATTATCTTTTTCATTTAATTATAGACATTTTAAATGACATAAATTCTGGACATAAGGCCTTGGTAGGATATATATATTGCAAATATATTTTTCTATGGTTTCCCTTTTTACTCTATTTCTAAGGAGTCAAGATTCTTTTAAAATAGTGTAAAGCATCAGTTTTTTTCCTTTGTAGTTAGTAGTATTACATCATTTTTAAGAAATCTTGGTCTTGTTCCAAGATCACAAAGATATTTTATGTTTTCTTCAGAAAGCTTTGTTATTTCACCCTTACATTTTAATCTATAATTCATGCAGAATCAATTTTATATACACAGTCTGAGATTAATTTTTTTTTCTATGTGAATAGCCAGTGGACCAAGTCCATTCTTTGGCCAAAGCACTATTTATCATATTCATTTATTTTGGCTAGCTTTAACACCCAGTAAAATTCACTCTCTTAAAATACATGGTTTGGAAAGTTTCAGCAAATGTATACTGTGGTGACAATTCCCAGCACAGTCAAGATGTAGAATATGCCTAATACCCAAAAGAGTGCTCCTTAGTGCTCAATCCATTGTCCCTCACTTCAGCCATTGAAAACCATGATCTGATTTGTCCCTCCATTTTTCCTTTTTTGTCCCAAGAATATATAAGTGGAATTGTGCAGTACACAGTCTTTTATTTCAACTCCTTCGACTTGCCATACATTTGTTGAAAATCATCTATGTTGTGGTAAATACCAATAGTTTGTTCTTACATATTCTCGAGTACAGTTCCATTGTGTGATGAACCATGGTTCACTTATTCCTTCACCAGTTAATAAATGTTTGGCTACTGTGGATAAAGCTGGTATAAATATTCATGAACAGGCCTCTGTGTGGACATGTATTTTCATTTCTCTGAAACTCAGAAACAGGTACACTTCTTCTTCCGATCAGCCTTTTACTAGGAGTGGATTTACTGCATCATGTTGGACCTGTAGTAAGAACGCATTTAACATTAGTTTTTAAAAATCCCCAAACTGTTCCCATAGTGACCATGACCATGACGTTTTACATTCAACTCAACAAATTGTGAAAGATTTAGTTCCTCCACAGCCTCTCCAGCACTTGGAATTATGAGTCTTTGTAATTTTAGCAATTAGAATTAGTGTTTAATATTATCCCGTCGTAGTTTCAATTTCACACAAAATGGTGTTGAGCATCGTGGGGAAGTGTTTTTTCAAATCAGTCACCTGTTTTTAAAATTGTATGTCTTCATGTTATGAAGCTACTACAGGATGTATTTTATATACAAATCCTTTATCAAATATGTACTTTGCAAATACTTTTTCTCAGTCTCCAGCTTGTTTGTTCATGTTCTAAAAAGTGTTATTAAAAGAATGGTAATCTAAAAATTTTGATGAAGTTCAATTTATAATTTTTTTTTCTTTTATGGAGGAATGATTTGTGTCCTAAGAGATTCTTGCTAAAACAGAGGGTAAAAGATTTTATTTATTTATTTGTTTGAGAAATTTTATAGTGTTAGGTTATATGATTAGTTATTTGGTTCATTTTGAGGTAATTTTGTATCTTGTATGAGAAAATGGTCAAAGTTCACTTTTTATATGGATGACTAAATTTTCAAGTACTACATGCTAAAAAAGCTATCCTTTTCCTGTTTTAATCACTTTGCGCCTTTCTCTTTCTATCCTTCCTCTGGAACTCTAATAACATGTGTATTAGACTATTTATAGACGGGTCCTGTACCACAGTTTTTTTTTTTTAAAGTTCTCCTCTCCCTTTGGATTTCAGTTTGGAAAATTTCTATTGACTATCTTTAAGTTTACTGACTCATTTCTGAACTGTTCCTGTCTCCTTATCAGACTATCAAGGAAATTCTTCACTTCTGATATTGCCTTTTTACTTCTAGAATTTATATTTGATTCTTTCCTATGGTTTCCCTCTCTCTACTGAGACTCTCCATCTTTTCTTGCAATTTATCCTTTTTTTTTTTCCTTATGAGAGCCTTTAACATGTTAATCATAGATATTTTAAAGTTTCTGATTCTTTCAATATCTGGGATATCTTTCTGTCTAGTTCTGCTGAATGCTTGATCTTGACAATGAGTTGGTTTTTATTTTCCTTGTTTTGTTGAGTATCTTGTAATTTTAATTAAATGTTAGACAGTGTTTATAGAAGAACTTGGTTTTTTTTATTTGTTATGTTTGTTTATTTGTTATATTTAGTTATACATGGCAGCAGAATGTATTTTGACATATCATACATACATGGAGTATAACTTCCCATTCTTGTGGTTGAACATAATATGAAATAACACCAGTTCTGTATTCATATATGAACATAGGAATGTTATGTCTGATTCATTCTACTGTCTTTCCCATTCCCATCCTCCCTCCCTTTCCTCCATTCTCCACTGTCGAATTGGGTGAACCTCCACTCCTCCCCTCCCCTACCTGCCTATTGTGAATCAGCATTGTCATATCAGAAAGAACATTTGGCCTTTGGTTTTTTGGGATTGGCTTATTTCACTTAGCATGACAGCCTGCAGTTTCATCTGTTTACTGGTAAATGCCATAATTTCATTCTTCTTTATGACTGAGTAATATTCCATTGTGTATATGTACCACATTTTCTTTATTCATTCATCTATTGAAGGCCACCTAGGTTGGTTCCATAGCTTAGCTGTTGTGAACTGAGCTATAACCATTGGTGTGGTAGCATCACTGTAGTATGCTGATCTTAAGTCCTTTGGGTATATGTTGAGGCGTGGGATAACTGGGTCAAATGGTGGTTCCATTCCAAGTTTTCTAAGGAATCTTCATACTGCTTTTCAGAGCGGCTGCACCAATTTGCAGTCCCACCAGCAATGTATAAGTATACCTTTTTCACCACGTCCTTGCCAACATTTATTGTTACTTGTGTTCTTGACAATTGCCATTCTGACTGGAGTGAAGTGGAATCTCAGTGTAGTTTTAATTTGCATTTTTCTAATTGCTAGAGATGTTGAACATTTTTTCATATATTTGTTGATTTATCCAATTTCTTCTTCTGTGAAATGTCTGTTCAGTTTGTTTGCCTATTTATTGAGTGTTTTTTTTTTTTTTTTGGTGTTAAGTTTTTTGAGTTCTGGATATACCCTAGAGATTAATGCTATACCTGAGGTGCAGGTTGCAAAGATTTTCTCCCATTCTGTAGGCTCTCTCTCTCTTCATAGAACACTGGTTAATAAATTAAATAATGAATATACCTTTCCTTCTGTAAGGCTGTTGATATGAAAGGCTGAGTCAATCTTGTTGGTGTTTAACAATGTTATTTGTTAGTAGTGAGTCTGGGTGGGTTTGGGCTTTTAATTTCTATTGTTAACCGAAGTGTACAAGACTCCAAATTTCTCCAGTAAGTTGCCTTATGCCAAGTTTTGTTTGGTATGAGAAACTGTCAGTGTTCTAGCTCCATCCTCAGCTTCCAGATGACCTTCCACACCTGCTCCACAGAGGTGATCTTTCTCTGTTTTTGTACTCATCTCTTAGCAGTAGACTGCTGTTGGTCATTGCGCAGTGCAAAGCTATGAAGATGGTTTCTCAGTTCTCCTGCTTAACCTCGGTCTTAGACCTTTTATATCTGGGTCTTGAGCCTGGGCTTTGCCAGTTTCCTGCCCTTTAAAGTGGCCAATCTCTGTCTTATATCTGTGGGTGTCTTGGATGGGAGAGAGTTTCCTGCTTCTCTTTCAGTGATAATAGACTTCCTATTTGTGTCAGGGTAGGATTCTGGACCTGAGAGTTTCTTATTCTTCCCTTGAAGCAAATGGCAGGTTTTTATTTATTTCCCTTTTGGAGAACCAAAGGATCTTTCCTTGGATGTAGGAACTGTGTGTGTGTGTGTGTGCGGGGGGGTGGGTATTCTCCTCGTCCAATGGTTGAAAGCTGTGGATTAATTTTAAATACAATTCTGAAAAATGGATGGAATTTCTTGCCTATGTCCCACTAAAAGAAGCATTCTCTCATCTCTGACCATGTCCTTAATCTTTCTCATGAGCACCTATTGTAGACAGGTGGGAAAGAAGCTTGAGAGAGAGAGAGTTTGGACTCATCTTACATTTCTGAGGCTCCCAGGGATTCTATACTGCCATGCTAGCCCACACTTGTCTTTTAAAAACTCATTCAAAGTTTAACTTTTTTCTTATTCCTGCATTTATGATGGCTACCTCTTCCTACTATGCCCTGCCAGAAGTGACAGTGTATGTGTCCTGCTCGTCTTGGAGAGGCATATCACTATTTGCAAATTAGTTTCTCTGGCTGCCTCGAGGCCTTAGCTTTCTGATGGGCTCAACGCAAAAGTTATGATTGTGTTGATTATGTAGCCTCTTGTTCTTTGGATGACATTGATATTCTCAGTGGCTTTCTACAGTGTAAATGGATGCCAAACTGTGTTGAAGCATTTTAAGCATCACTGGTATTAAAGGAAAATTTTGGTGCAAATAAATTTGCCAGTCAGAAATAAATAAAAGTGGAACCAAAAAAAAAAAAAAAAAAAAAAAAACCAGAAAATCACAATCCAAAACTTAGTAGGAAAACAGAGGATTAAAATTTTATTCTTTTCTTGGGTTGGCTATATTTGACATCCTTCTTTGCTTCTTTTTCCTTATATATATTTTTTCATATTTTTTATTGGTGCATTATAGTTGTACATAATGGTGTGAGTTGTTGTTATATATGTGTACATGCACTTATTACAACAATACAATGTGGCTAATCATTCTCCAGTCCTCTTTGTGTTCCTCCCAGGTAGTATATGCCTCAATGGCAGGAACTGAACAATGGAATATCTTAATCTGAGGCCTGGGGTGAGGGACAGAGGAAGACTTCCTTCTCCCTGACAGAATTGCCTTCATGAGAGGGAGATGAAAAAGATAAGGAGACAGCAGAACAAGTACTCTGGAGAAGTCTCCAGCTTCTCAGAAGAGGAGTATGAAATGAAAGATCGTGAAGAGGACTACTGAGATCTGTGGAATTAAGGAGTGTATCATACTAATTCCAGACAGATCCTCATGGTTCCCTGCCATCTCAGGAGTGGGACCCTTGTCTTCCAGCTTGGATGTACTTAACCTTCAATGTCACTGTTACTCCATTGGTGGTCTTAGTGAAGGATATGGAAATAACAACCCCCAAAAGCAGTGGCCTGGGAAGAGGGAGGGAGGAAGTAGGTGAAACATTGATAGCATTGATCCTTTCCCAATATATCCTTTCCCAGTGACAAGATCATACCTGAGAAGGAAACAAACATCACTGAGTGACAACACAATTGCTGGAAAAACAAACATTGATCCTTTCCCAATATATCCTTTATCAGTGACAGTACAATGGACCCTCCATTTTTGTCCTATAAAACCACTGCCCAATAAAAACAAATTTCAAATTCTCACAACCTGTTCTCTGAATGCCCAAACTGATATGTTCTGTTAAAGTCTTCAATAGTTAAGTCATCTCCTAGACTGTAACCTATATAAACCCATACCTCCCTTGTAATTGGGGCCATTTTCTACCCAGAAAATGAGCCCATCTGATCCCTGACTGATTGACCCCACTGCTGAATAAAAGGCATAGCTGATCCATGAAGTCTGCTCCTGTCCTGGTTATTTGTACTTTCATTGTGGTGCTGAAACCATTTTGGTTATTTTTGCTTATACTTGGGTCCAGTGTAAGCATCAGCATCCTCTGAGAGCTTATTAGGAATGCAGAATCATGGGCCTCAGCTCAGACCAGATGAATCCAAATTGGCATTTTAATAAGATTGATAAGAGTGGTTCTTGGGCACTTGAGTGGTTGGGAAGCAATGTTTTACATAATCACGGTTTCTATATATATATTTTTTGTAGTCAACTCTACTTTAAATAATGAGATTAAAATCTTTCCTATCAAAATATTGTGAAGGTAACTCTAAGGATACCCCGAGGTACAAGGCACAAAATTAATGAATTTAAGTGCATTTAATAGCTAAATTATTCAACTTAGTTTAATTGAACAATTACCATGGATATGAATATTTAAAACTTATTTTTTAAAATTTCTTCCTTGAGCTTTGTGTTCCTAGCACTCTAAAACCTTGACTCTTTCTTCCAGCAGTGATTTTTCTGGTGTTTCTTCTTATGAAAGGACTTCTTAGACCTATTGTTAGGGTCTGAATGTCCATCCAACCCCTTAACCCCCAATTCACATGTTGAAAACCCAGAGTGATGGTATTAAGAGGTGAGGGTCTTTATGAAATGATTAGATCATTGTGTGGAGCTGTCATGAATAGAATTCATAACCTTATAAAAGAAGCCTAAGGGAATTATTATTTTTTTTTAGTACCTCAGATTGAACTCAGGGACACTTGAACACTGAGCCACATCCCCAGCCCTATTTTGTATTTTTTATTTAGACACAGGATCTCACTGAGTTGCTTAGCACCTCACTTTTGCTGAGGCTGGCTTTGAACTTGTGATCCTCCTGTCTCAGCCTCCCGAGCTGCTGGGGTTATCAGTGTGTGCCATTGTATCTGGCAGCCTGAGGGAATTCTAAGGGAAATTACTCACAATGCAACAGGCTCCCTACACGGGGAAAGCTAGGATATCTCATCATAAGCAAAGAAGGCTTAGGTTATGTCTTACCTCAGCTGCTCAAAAATTCTCCACATTAATGGATACTTTATAGATTTCTTTAATATTCTCACATTGTATACTTTAAAAAGTTTTATTGTCTTGAGTTTTCACTTGCTATGATACCATTAATTGCAAAGGAAATAAATCTAGTATTTTTTAAAGTGCTATGCGAGGACTGAAATGGAGCAAATTATATTCTATGCACATATGATTATATGATTAATATGAACCCCACTATGATGTATAACTAGGATGCACTAATTAAAACAATTTTTAAAAAATGTTGGAAAAAAAAAAAGAAGAAGCCTGAAGGAACTTGTTTGCCTTGCCCACTGCATGAGTACATAGCGGGGACTGTCCATGCACCCGGAAGAAAGCCCTCACCAAGCACTGAAGCTTTCACCACCTTTATCTCCAGAACTATGAGAAATAAATGTGTGCTATTTATAAACTACCCACTCTGTGGTATTTTGTTATAGCAGTCCAAAGATGCCTGTGGTGTCTGCCTCCCGGGGCAGGTGTCCTTTGCTTCATCTTGGTGTAATCTTCTTATTTTTTTTTTTTTTTTAAATATTTTTTAAGTTGTAGATGGACACCATATATTTCTCTATTTATATATGATGCTGAGGATTGAGCCCAGTGCCTTACACGTGCAAGGCAAGCGCTCTACCACTAAGCTATAGCCCCAGCCCTGGTGTACTCTTGAATAAAGCTGCTCTTCGTGCTTCTAAATGGGGCCCACAGGGTCCTAGCAAGAGAACCCATTCTTCTGTCCAGGTTCTTGCCAAGAGCCCTCAGCTTTTTAATCTTCTCAACTTTAAGTATCATGTGATAGAACAGTGGGAATGTGCTGCTCAAAGGAGAGTTTTCTCAACTTTTGGTGAAGATTGATTTTATATCTATCTCCATTCTTAAGCTGTTCTCTTTTCTTTGGTCCCATAAAAATGCTGGCCACGTAGGCAGGATTAGATAGTCTCTGCTTTACTTTTCCTTTTAGACTCAGGTATTTTAAACACCATCCTTCTCCCCCATTTTAGCAAGCAAGAGACAAGAAGTCAAAGTTTTCTGGCAATATTATTAAATTGTCTTAAAGTATCTTGTTCGCTTTGGAACCATCACATACGTATTTCAAGCAAATGACCAGAGAAGGGCATGAGATCATGCTTCTGGGTTGTGTGTCTGATGAAGGCTTGTCTGTCCTGGCCAATGACTTCTGCTTCAATCTTAGTGGTCTTCTTGATTTACAAGAGAGACTGCTAATTATGTCTTTAAGTTGGGCAGATTCCTGCTGCAGAGCAATTAGGATTAGGCTTGCTGTTGATGGAGACCCAAATGCAGATGCTGGACCGACAGGAGGTACAGGTTAGCTTTTGTGACCAGCAATGCTGGGTTGGAGAATGAGCTGAAATTATGAAGAAGTTCTACCATAATCAAGTCCTCTATTACTTTTATTGCCTAAATCTTCTTTCATGGGAAAGAAAAATACAAAAATAGAAGGAAGGGTGACCAGACCTCTATGCACTTACCCATACTTAATCTCAACAATTCAAGAAGTCACATCCTTGTGGATGAAAGGATTTAGTGACAAGGAGGAATCACTTTCCAATAGTTTCAAGGAGAAAGTTTTGTTTTATGTACACAGGCAGGAATGTTGGGAAGGAGAAATGATGTTCCTCCTAATAATGATTTTTGTATGCATGTGTGAGGGTATCATTTGTCTAATTGTTATATATTATTGTATCCTGTAACAATCGTGTTATATTTGTTGCTTTATCTATCTTCTGAACTCCTACTATTAATGACCTTGTGATATAGATGGTAATATGGGAGCTGAGAAAGGGAGGATTCTTGTGTGTTGAAGCTCATGTGAAGGAGATGGGCAGGAGCTGCTTATAGATTTTAAAGAATAGGTGGAATTGTTCTAGGTCAAGAAAGGTCATTGAGGACATATAAACAGCCCAGACCGTGGCCAGCAGACTTCCAGCTGCTGGAGAAGCTCGCTGTAGGGTTCTTCTTTAGATTCCTACATTCGCAACAAACAAACAATCAAAGGCACTCACAGGATGGGGCAGCAGCTTCTGCAGTGACGCACCCTGCCACTCCCCCCACCAGAGGAGGTGGATGCAGGCACTGTTGGTGTGCAGCAGGCTCTGGCCCTATCTGTCTTGGTCATCCTTGACTCCTGCTGCAGTGCTGATTTGGAAACCCTTAACAACTGACCTGGCGCTGATTGTGGGCGCTGATTGCTCTGCTGACAGTGCTTTGTGGCTATTTCAGTTTTTCTTGAGAGTTCCTTAATTAGAGGAAATGACATCGTGTGCTGTCCAATCAGCCTCTTGTCAGATATTATTACATTTGTAGGAGAACTGGGCAACATTTGGTGTGCTCCTGGCAAACTGTTACGAGGTTCACAGCCTGCGGGAGATCTGCTTGGCAGGGCAGTGGTCCCCAGTCAGCAGGGAGGAAGTCTGCCCCTGGCTTAAGGAAAGAGTGCTCCACATTCCCACATGGACTCAAAGTACCTAGGACTCCCTCGGGGGGGCCCCCTGTTCAGGCAGCAGTGTCCCCTGGAAATCTCATGCCTCAAGGTGGCCGCTGCCCTGATGGAATGTTAATTTTCTCCTTTCTGAAATGAAATATTACAGGATCCTTCAGCATTTGCTTTGGTGGCTAACATGGAGAGATTCTTTTATTTTTCCATGGAGGAAACACAGATATGACCTGAGGATGGCTTCTACTTGGTGAAGCTCTAGAGGTGGTTTCCCATCAGTATGGTGAGATCTCACTATGGCTTTCACTAACAGGAAGATGATCTGAAATTAGAAACTCTTTAGAGTCGTAAGTTTGAAGAGTTTTACAACTCTGAAATCTAGAGAGTATCTTTTACTAGCTGTTTCACAGGTAGCAGCCCCTTCTGGGGCTGCTTTTTGAATGCTTTATTTTGGAACAGCACATACAAATTTCATGTGTTTATCTTTATATAAACTAGATATAAATGTTTTAAAAATTAGATTATTTGTCAAAAGAGTATTGACCCTTCTGGTTTCTTATTTGTAGGATTAATTTATTCCATGGAAGGTCTATTGATCTTGCTGGGGTGCCCTGGGGTTAACAGAGGCTTGTCCTCGAGCAACTTCTGTTCTAATTGGGAGGTTAGCAGTCTTAACTGGTGTCTTGTGACTTCCTCCCAGGCATCTAAGAGGATTTGTGGTTTTTCTCCCAGAGTTCTCAGTGATAAAGTAGAGAATGAAGACTGAAGAACTGATCCAGAGTTGGAAAGATAAAGAACAAGGATATTGAGAATTTTTTTCCTTTTTTTTTTTTGGTCTGGGGTCTTAACAATTTTTGGGCTCAAGTGATCCTCCTGTCTCAGCCTCTCAAGTAACTTGGACTATAGGTGTGCAAGAAATGTTTATGCTTGTTTGTTTGTTACGTGGTGTTAGGGATTGAACCCAGGGCCATGTGCGTGATAAGCATCTACCATTGAACTACAGCCCAGCAGATATTGAGGACTCTATGGCAAGATCACTATGTTCTAGGTTGCACACCTAGAAAGGGAGAGTAAAGGGGGTGTGTGTGTGTGTGTGTGTGTGTGTGTGTGTGTAAGGGGTGTCAAGGATTAGTCATAAAGATGGATGCAGTGACTAATGGGCATGATGGGTAGGTAGAAACTAAAGAAGGACTATGAGGTCTATGAATGGAGAGTGGGTAAGGGGCAAGAGAGAGAGAGGAGAGAGAGAGCTCAGTGACTACTGTGTTTTCTGAGCATCTGTCTTTGGCTCCCCAACTGAAGGATAAAAAAGGGCTAGGCATGATATTCCTTTTTTTTAATTTGTTATAATTAGTTATACATGATGGTAGAATGCATTTTGACACATCATACATAAATGGAGTATAACTTCACATTCTTCTTGTTGTAAATGTTGTAGAATCACACCAGTCATGTGATCATATATGTACATGGGGTAATAATGTGTGATTCATTCTACTATCCTTCTTACCCCCATGCCTCCTCCCTCTCTTTGCTCCCCTCTGCCTAAAGCAAAAAACCTCTATTTTTCCTTAGCTGCCCCCCCATTATTGTGCATTAGTATTCCCATATCAGAGAAAACATTCAGCCTTTGTTTTTGGGGGGGATTGGCTTATTTTGCTTAGCATAATATTCTCCAGCTCCCTCCATTTATCTGCAAATGACATAATTTCATTCTTCTTTAGGGCTGAGTAATATTCCGTTGTGTATAGATACCACATTTTCTTTATCCATTCATCTTTGAAGAGCATCTAGGTTGGTTCCACAGTTTGACTATTGTGAACTGAGCTGCTATAAACATTGATGTAGCTATGTCATTTCTTTTTTATCTCTTTCAGCTCTTGATTCAGTTAGATTCTCAAGTGTGTGCTTCTAAAGTATTTCCTGAAGAAATTTAGCTCATTCATGGGATTTATGAAGATCATTTGGTTACAGTGATCAAATTTCTTTTTTTTTTTGGTACTGGAGATTGAACTCAGGGGCTCTTGACCACTGAACCACAGCCCTATTTTGTGTTTTATGTAGAGACAGGGTCTCACTGAGTTGCTTAGTGCCTCGCCATTGCTGAGGCTGGCTTTGAACTCGCGATTCTCCTGTCTCAGCCTCCCTAAGTGCTGGGATTACAGGCATGTGCCACCACGCCTGGCTTCAAATTTCTTAAATATAGAAATGATTGAGATGCTCACTGGTTCATGGATATGGTGCCTCCAGAGCAGTTCCTAATATGATCATTTTTTAAAAATATTTTTTAGTTGCAGATGGATACAGTACCTTTATTTTATTTTATTATTGTATTTTTTTTAATGTGGTGCTGAGGATTGAACCCAGGGCTTCACACATGTGAGGTAAGTGCTCTACCACTGAGCTACAACCCCAGCACCCCTGACATGATCTTAAGATCATTAAAACACAACCAAACACACCATAGTAAAGAATAGGAAGTGCCCAGCAAATAATAATTATTTTACTCATTACTTTTGTTATACTTTGGATCTAGAATGTTTCTCCAAAAGCTCATGTGTTGAAGGCTTGGTCCTGATGCAGCATTGTTCATCACTGTTCAGAGGCAGAAATTTGGGAAAGTGATGCCATCATGAGGATTCTGGCCTCATCAATGAATTAATTCATTGGTGAATTCATAGCTGAATGGATTATTGAGAAGGGGTGGAAACTGTAGGAGGTAGGAGCTCAAATGGAAGGGGGTGAGTTCTTGGGACATGCCCTTGGGGCCTATATCTTGTGCAGCCCCAGCCTTCCATCCCCCTTTTCCCTCCCTCTCTCTCTGCTTGCTGTCTGCCATGAGGTGAGCAGCTTTGCAGTACCGTGTCCTCTGCCATGATGTTTCTGTGTCACCACATGCCTGATACCAGTGGAGCCAGATGATCATGGACTAGAACCTTGAAATTGTGATCCAACACAAGTCTTTCTTCCTCTAAGTTCTTTTCCTTGGATACTATGTCACAGCAATGGGAAGCTGACCAATAGAACTTTGAAGTGAAGGGAAATTATTGTCTCTAGAGAGACAGCCTAGGGGGACCGCAGAAGGTTCCACATGGTGGATAGGATTTGGCTTTACCAGTGAAACTGAAAATGCTGTTCCCTTGGATAAGCCAACGGTATAAGGTTCTCCTTTTACTTTCCTAGACTTTCAGGCTATCGAAGCAACTTCAACTCAATATCCACCTTTTTCTTGTGTTTGTATTTAACCAATGTCATCCTCATGAAAGATTTCTACTATGGAATTCACCGCAAAAACTAGAGAATACAATTTGAATGAAAAATTGAATGAAAAACAATTCCAGCATTACAAGGACATAATTATTCTACATTCTTACATATTTATAATTACCTTGCTGATTGCCAGGCACCACATACCTTGAGTCCTTCGAGATGGTGTCTTGTATTCATCTGGTTGCCCCAGTGCTAGACCCGTGAGAGCTTTAAACCCGGTGCACCTGAAGTGAGCGTGTCCTATGTCCAGTTTGTACAAAGCAGTGGTGGCATATTTTCTCAGGTAGCATTTTAAAATTTCTTAAACTGTAAGAAACTTAATTTCTTAAACTGGCAGACTTGACCAGAATCATGCGGTTACCATGGCATCCAAAGACAGTCTTTAGAAGCTCATCGACTTCTCCAGACAGAAAGATGGTAAACTACTCTGATGGAACATTCTCTACTTTATATGTTGAGAATAGAAATGATATTTATCTAAAACAGGAAACCTGATTTTCAAAACTTCTTTCAAGCGGTATCTTTTATATTTGCCAAAAACTGCTCAATGGCTTATATGCCCGAGTACTGCTCGCTAGCAGCTTTTCTTTCATATCTGATTCGGAAGCTTCTGTTGGAATAAAATAGAAATGTGAATGACCCTCGCTAAGAAATCTCTTTCAATTTCAGAGAAAAGTTGAAGTAATTGAGGCTTCCTGTTTATTCAGGGAGATTGAAGCAAAAATGGGCCTACCAGGAATAAAATGCCAGGTCTGCTTTCTTTACAAGTGACCTCTCCCCTTGTGGTATAGTTCTGTTTCTCTACTTTAAGTAAATTTTATTGTGTATATTTGAGGTTTACAGCATGATGTTATAAGACATATATAGGCAATGAAATACATATAGGAAATGAAATAATAGAAGAAGAGTAGCATATCTATTATCTCAGTTACCTTTCTTTTTTTGGCAAGCACATCAAAAATCTACTTATTCAACAAAATCCCTAACAATGCAGCTTTAGTAACGTCAGTACTCATTTCGGTCTCTAAACTTGTTCATCCTACCTCTCTGCTGTTTTGTAATTGATCTACTTCTAATTCTCCCTTTCCTGTGCCCCCAATCACGACTTCATTCTCCATCTCAGGTATCACAGCATGCGCACGCGCACATGCACACACACACACACACACACACACACACGAGATCATGCCTAATTTTTCTCCCTAGGGACACAGCTCTTTGATGTTAATCTAATTCTCATTAATTGCTAACTCCAAAGCAACAGAGCTTAGATCATTGAAAGGATTGCTTTTTATAAATTTTTATTGTCTGAAATTTCTGCTTCATGGAAAGACTCCCCAACTACCAGCTTTTGGCCTTAGAGTTAGTAGGCAGACTGTTTAAAGTCATTCATTTGTTTTGCTTGAGCCACTTGGAAGGGTCAAAGCACTTTTATATCCATTGTTATTTGAGATACAAAGGGGTAACAGACCCTCCTAGGGCAGAGAGACAGAAGTGAGGGATTGAGGGTATACAGGGAAAGCAAAATTTTACCTCTTCCCTTTCACAGTAGTCCCCCCCCCACTTTTTTTTTCTGGCTGGCTCTGGGAATTAAATTGACATAAAACAGATGAACAACAGAAAATCATACAAATTTTTTTTTGGGTTGAACTCAGGGGCACTCGACCACTGAGACACATCCCCAGCCCTATTTTATATTTTATTTAGAGACAGGGTCTCACTGAGTTGCTTAGTGCCTCGCTTTTGCTGAGGCCAACTTTGAACTCACAATCCTCCTGCCTCAGCCTCCTGAGCCACTGGGATTACAAGTGTGTGCCATTGAGCCCAGCTAATCATACTAATTTATTTAATACAACTTTTACATGAAGCTGTTAGAGTCAATTACTGAGAGAGTCAACTTGGCAGAGAACAGAAGCTGTATAATGCAGTAAGGCAGGCTCAGGCTAGGCCAGGCCATGGGGCAGAGAAGCCACTAGGAGCCCAGGGTCATCTCGACATGGTTTCTCTGTACAAATTTCCCTGGGCTTCAGCTTCTTGTCCTGGATGATAGAATGATACTTTCTTTGTGGAATAGGGAGGAAAGTTTCCCCATGGGAATTTCATCTCCTACTTTTAAGAAACAGAATAAGGGTCAAAGTGATCTTCTTGCACCTGCAATTTTTTTAAAACGTGCCTTTAATTTATAATAGCCAATATCCCAGAGCCATATAATTTGAGCTAGCACATTTTAAACTCCTTTAAGGCTCAGAAATGTCTCTTTTAAAATCAGTTATTACCAGGAGGCAGACCTGGAGCTTGAACTAATTTAGACTTGAGTAGGTTTAAGGCTTACAACTTGATGTTATGGGATACAAATAGATAGTAAAGTGGTTACTATGGTGAAGCCAATTAGCATATCTATCATTTCCCATGGTTACCTTTTTTTATAAACAAGAATGTCAAAAATCTACTTATTCAACAAAATTCCTAATACAGTGCAATTTTTACTAACTTCGGGGCGCATTTTGTATAAGGTATCTCTAAACTTGTTCATCCTATGTATCTCAAGTTGCCTGTCATGATGGACAGTGTAAGGATGGGAAGGGGGAATTTGTAGCTTATTTGAGAATTATCTGGTTACTGGTCTGTCTCTCTGATTTGACTTTAAGCTCCTTGTAGGCAGAGGTTATCTTGTTTACTCATTGTTGGATTCCCAGTTCCCAGAACAGAGCTTGGCACATAGTTGATGCTCAGCAAATAGTTTTGTTAAAAAATGAATAACAATAACACCAACACTTTCATCTCTGCTTATTCACCTCTCATACGTGCCAATTTCATAGAAAATGTTGAGTATAAGAATTACAGCTAAAATAAATGGGCCACAATTTGGGAATAGAAGGGGGGGAGTACAGGTTGTCCATGTGTGAATGTCAAAATACTGGGTGGAGGGCACTGAACTAGCTGTAGAAAAAACCAAAAGAGAAACTGAAAATATAACTCCTGCCTTCAGAGAGCTCAAACTCCACTCAGACAAACAGAATACCCATTACAGAAAGGATGAGGAGAATATCATCCAATAGACTGGTTGGTTGACTCTGCTCTTTTGGAAACTCAAAGTTGTGAGGAGATCTCAAAGGACCCACTGCAAAAATTCTTGATCTAAGGAGGAGGAAGAAGTGGAAGAATGCTACTGTTATTTTCTTTGTTTGGTTCTATAATTACCTGTACCTTTTCAAGTGTTTTTATGTAAGAAACTAAATTCAGAAACAGGTCCAGGGATGAATCATTCTAATTAACTGCAAGAGAAAGTGAACTTTGACAAAGCTTCAATTGGCTCTTTTCTTTAAATAGTCAAGTAATTATTCTGTAATTTAGTATCAGTAAACAATGTCTTCCATCCTTATCTCAATCAGAGCTAATATTTTCCAAGTTTTTTTAGGGCTGTACCTTTTAAGGTTCTGTCTTCAGACTACCTGCTTAGGTATCATCTGCTGATTGTGATGTAGGGGGTCCAGGAATCTGCTTTGTTTCTTCCCTCCATAAACATTTTATTTTAGAATAATTTATATTTACAGAAAATTTACAAAGATGGTACAGAGAGTTCCTATATTTCCTTCATCTATCTTCCTCTAAGGATAAATTCTTGTATGACCATAATGTATTTGTCCAAATTAATAAATAAACATAACCACAATAAAATTAACCAAGCTAAAGCAGATTTAGATTTCATTTTTTTCTGCTACTTCCTTTTTCTGTTCAATCCAGGCTATCATATAACATCTAATTGTCATATATCCTTTGTCTTCTTGGATCTGTGATACTTTCTTAGTTTTTCTTGAATCTGCATTTATAAGCTCTCCTGGTGGTTCTCAGATGCTAAAATTCAACATCAGTAGACAATATTTTTCCAAAGCTAGGGACAGACTCTGGACACAGTTCACAAGTGCTAGGAAACATATACAGGGGGACTTTCTCTTACCTGAGCAGCCTTAGCATACTCTACACCTCAAGTTGAGCTCATGTCAATCAGGGATCTGGTGGGACATAGAAGGCACATTCTGTAGGATTTTGGAGAGAATTTAACATATTTAACAAAGTATTATTTATAGAGGTATAGACAGAGTTAAGGGACCAATTAAAGGTTGTGAAAGCAACCAGGAACTGTCTGCAGTAAAAAGTTTTTACTCTTTGGGAAGAGGCCAGGGGAGCAGAAGCCACCCAGCCAGGACAGTTATCAGAGATGTGTAGTTGGAGAACCAGCCACAGCCAAAACTAAGAGACCCTGCTCTTGACCTCCTCTACCCTGGCTCTCCTACCACAAGAGAAACTATAGCTTATAGCTAAATCAATAAATGGCCAGATGGAAGAAAAGAAGTACCATCTGAGATACAGTCATAGAATTAATAATGAATTCTAACCAATATGACATTCTGATACTACCTTGAAAGATTTGGATAAAACAGTACTTTTCATTTTTCTCTTTTGTTATTTGGCCCTAATTTTTGAAAGAAGAGATGGTTACTTCTTCTGCAATATAGCAAAATAAGTTCTGGGCATTAAAGAAAAAAATTTTGAACACGTTTGTTGCTGTTACAACTGTAAAGAAATGAATAACAGAGAAGGATTGATTTTAGGTATCCATGGGATTATGGGAATCACTAATCTGGGGTTTATTCAATGGGTAATTGTCCCCCTCCCTTTTTATGGTGGGGGTGACGTGGGTGAGATTTTTTTTCCTCATTTCAAACGAGTAGTAGAAGTTAAGAAGGAAGACTATTAGCTCTATTTTGCATCTTTTGACATTAAGCTTTACATTAAATACATGAGGTTTGCCAAAACAGAAGGCTTGTTGGAGTTTGTCTTGTTCATGCATATTTTTTTCCATAGATAGGGGCTTTCTTTTGTGTTTGAGCACAGCTTCTATGGGGAAAGGAGCACTTCTACATTTATTTTGAAAAAATGGTTCCATTTTGGCCTTGGCAGGAAATAGAATTTACCACAGAGGGTTTGAATGGGGAGAGTTTAACAAAGGGGACTTTTTGTAGACCTGTGAATAGGGTCACGGTAATAAAGTGTGTGTGTGTTGGGGGGTCTGGCACTGGAAACTACCAGCAGTGGGAAACCATTGCCATCTATGGTTCAAAGGGACAAAAGTAGTAGATAGCAGTGTCCAGTGACATTTGTAACCATGGAGGAGGGCTACTTGGCAGAAACAGCAGTGGAGGGATGCCGCTATTGTCAGGCACTGTTATGAAAGAGAGCAGGGAAAATACTACCCATCACCCTCCTCCTACCCTTCCACCTGTGGCTAATTGACTTTCATTGGTCAAACCCAAGAGAAATTGGAAGGCACAGGAGTGTGCCGGTACCTGGCAGCAGGAGGGGAGTCTGGTGGGGGTATTATGGAGTAGGGATGTGCAGGGGCTTGCAGAATGGCTCTTTGCAACTGACCCTCCAAAATGATTGCTTGCAACATCAGGTTTGGAGAAAATGCAACGTGATGCATTAAACTAATAAGCAAATCCATCTTACAGTTTTAAAATCAGTCTCCAAGCCTATTCCAAAGCCTTAGTGCACAAAGACCCTGTTTCCCTGAGTTGTCTTAGCCTCATGCTGTGCTGAGAAAGATATTGACATTCACTCATGTGGAGGCTGAATTTGACCTTCAGGGGCCTGAGGAGGGGCCCCAGCACAACTTGTTGCTCTAACTGGCATTCTCAGAGTTAAAAGGGGCCATCACAGCCTGTATGCTCTTATTGTCCTAATGGGTTGTTTCTGTTGGAGCTAAATGTAATTACTAAATAATCATTTCCAGTTGTTCATTGATTATTTGTGCATGAATTATTTAATGAAAAGAGACCCAAATGACCCAGTTGTAGAAAGGCCCATTTCTGGGAAAAACATTCACTCTAGCCCATCCCCTAGTTGCAGGTTATTCGAAAACAAAAGCAAAGCAACAAAACAATCTTAAATGCTTCTGGCAACTTGAACCAAACCTGGTCCCAGGATCATTTAAGAATTTCTGCTGTGGGCTGGGGACATAGCTGTGTTGGTAGAGTGCTTGCCTCGCATGCACAAGGCCCTGGGTCAAATCCCCAGCAACACACACACACACACACACACACACACACCACACACACACACACACACACACACACAGAGTTTCTGCTATGACGGTTAGAGGAAGAAAGCTGGAAACTACACTGCTGGCTAGACAGGGAGCTGAAGAGGTTTTTTTTTTATCTGGGCTTTCAGTGAGTGGCAAATGTCAGTGCTCTGAAAATTGCATTCCTGGGAGAAAGAGTTCGTGTTCGATTTTCCTTTTCCTGGTGGACTACCTCTGACATACTTTACATCAAATCTTTAAACGATGCAGTGAAGGCTCCTCAGCCTCTTTTTTGCTGTGCTGTTTTTATCTTTAACAGCCCAGCTTTCTCTTCGAATATTTATGATGGATTCTTGGGTAAAGTTATCTTCATCTAGAAGGTTCCAGAAAAAATAAAATAGAATCATGTTTTTAAACAATATTATTTTTAATTAATTAGTTTACGTTCATTGGTTGTTTACGTTGCTTTGAGGCTTCACTGTTTATGTTTCTCTTGCTCGTTAGCTCGGAAAATGTCTGGCCTGGCTCTGTCTTCAGTAAGAAGGTAAAAAATGGTCCTAAGCTAGTAGTCCATTGGCTTAAGTGAAGTCCAGAGTCGCTGATTCTTACAGCTTAAATGAGTTTAAGTGATATTTTGAACAAAGCTAAAAAGTAAAAAGAAATCTGACTATTGTGACTTTGTGGTCATGGCTTTGAGTAGTTAGCATCACTACCTACCCACAGTTTCCTGCTCTAGCAAAAACCAAGACTCTTGCTCTTGTTGATTTGAGCTGTGCAAGGTGTCAGAGCAGGTAGATTGTATTCTACCCAGCACCATGCTGGCTTGCTTTAACCTAAGAACCTGAATCCCATGATGATGTGTGTTAGCTCCAATGTAAATGTGGCCTTCCACATTCCCTCGAGGTCAGCTGGTTACCATGGTTGGCTCTTCTAGTTCCTCACAGTAGATCCACTTCCTTTTGCACTGTGACCTCCATAGGCAGACACCTTCCCTGTGGCCTGAGTTATTGAGATAATCTCCAGAAAGCCTGCCAGCTCATAATGGTCCCTTGCTCTTGCCACAAACAGGCTTCCCAGACAGTCACATTTATCAAGATCTGTCTCTTTTTAAAACCTCTCAGTCAGCCTTTACCTACAGGATGAAATCTCTGTCAGTTCCCAGTGAAGCAATTTCTATGAGCAACTGCTATGGGCAAGACCCAGTGCTGGGTACTGTAGGGACACAGCCACATCCACTTGCTTGTTTACCTTTTGTCCTTGACTAGTTTACAGTTTCCTGTATGATAAGAGTTGTACTTGTAAGTGCACAGCCACCAGACTGACTTTTGGTCAGCATCCTTATTGCGTATTTTTAGTTGAGAATAATTCTTTAAAGAATACAACTTTGAAAATTTTATACATAGTTCCCTCCAGAATACTTCATGTGGCTTCTAATATTTAAGAGACTCTCCATTTAGAATTCTCTTTAGAATTCATAAATTATAAAACTGTTCAAGGCATTGTTTAGTAACAGACACTGTGCCAAATCCTTGGCACACCACGATGTGTTAAATCTGACCAAACAAAGACTCTCAGGAACACAAAATAGTCAAGAAACATAAGTTAATAATAGTTTCTTACAGCAAAGAAGCATAGCCATCATGGAGAGCTGCTGGGGTATTTCAATAGGTGGAAGATGAGAGGAACATCTGTACAGTATGGGATGAGAGTCACAGGATGCTCTTGTCACAGTGGTTAGAATTTGTAGACTAGGAAGTTGCTGGATAATCTGTGGTCTTATCTTTAGAATACGTGACTGTGGGGAATTATCATTAGATTAGTTTGTCTGTGATCTTATTTGGAACAAATAGGTCTGGGTGAGCTTATGTTGAGAGGCTGGGTTCAGTTTTGCATTTCATGGTTCCATACAGTTTTTCAGTGTTGTGAGTCATGATACTGTTTTGCAAGTTGAGGTTTCTGTTTTAATTTTCAGATCCCCTTTCACATGCTAGTTATCAACTGAACTGGTTTTCCTTTGATCAGAATAATAATGACCCAGTTCCTGTCCCCAAGAAGTTCCTTATCTATACTATTAGAATCTGATGTATACCATAATGGAGATATAAATAAGACATTAAGGATTTCAGAACAAGCAGCTAACTTTTTTAAAAAGTACCATTTTGTTGAAATCCTACCGTGTTAGTCATCACCATCAAATGGATTAATCTACTAATGAGGTGATAACCCTCATAATATGATCATTGCTTGAACCCCCAGCTCTGAACCTGTGGCATTGGACCATACTTTGAACACATGAGCTTTTGGCGAGATAGTCCAGATCCAAACCCTAACACCTACCGTACACAAGGCTCTACATTACAATTATGTACTAGGAAAACTACACACATTGTTTTGTTTAATCCCCAATGATCCAATGAAATATTTGGAAGTGTTGAGGTTTGGAGGACTCTGAATTTATAAAATGGGAGAGTGGTAGGTGGCAGCCAGTGGAGCTAGAGATAGGTGTTGGGACCAGATTACAACTTTACAGTGCTATTTTTCTTATCTTTATTTTAAATAAAGAAACTGAGATGCTACTGTGGAATGAAATTGATTAAATTATATTATGTGCATGTATAATGAATTCCACTATTATATATAATTTTAATGCACCAATAAAAATATTTAAAGAAACTGAGATGCAGAAACTTTAAGTAACCAGTCAAGGTATTACTCTTGGGCTTTCTATGATCTTTAAAATAGACCTTTGAAGTAACTACTACTCTTTATCCTATTTCATCATTGAGGAAACTGAGATGTGGGGATGTGGAGTTACTGTCTCAGTTCACAAAGTTGGTGGCCACACTGGGGAGGTAGGATTCAGACCCAGGCAATGAGGAAAGGGCCACACATGTCACTGCTAGCTCTGGGGCTTCTCTCTAGCCCTTGCCATTGAACTTTTGCTCCTATGTCCCTAATTGCTGTGATAGGATGGCTCATTGATAGAAGAGAAACTTCACAGAAGGGCTGACGTGGTGGGCCGAGGCTTGGCAAATAAATGGGATGTTTTTGGATAGATCATGGGGAGAAGGTTCTGACTTCCATTCAGGAACAGTAGCCCTTGAGGAGCCCTGGGAACAGGAATGGCTTTTCTGGGTCAGGGAATGTTGAGGTTTGGAGGACTCTGAATTTATAAGATGGGAGAGTGGTAGGTGGCAGCCAGTGGAGCTAGAGATAGGTATTGGGACCAGATTACAACTTCATAGTCCCCTCTCATGTTTACACAAAAAATGTTTTCCACACTGGCACACTTGATTTTCAATGCTCATTCTGATCACAATGCATCTCCAAAGGAAAGGGATCACCATAGATACTCACGAGGAGGGCAATTCCAGAGAAAGTCTGGGCATGTGTTAAACAAAGGAAGCTTTAGGAAAGAAATGCCACCTAGACATATTGTAAGGTAATTGCTTTGAAGAGTCTAACATTCATTTTAATGTCTACGTCTTTGCTAATTAAAGAAAAAAAAAAAAAACACAATTACTACTTTTAATCAATCCCGTCTGAAAGAACAGCTTTCATTTATGGGGTACTGGGAAGTGACCTGCATGTAACCTTCACATTAATCTTATAAGGTAGATACTATTCGAGTCCCAGTTGTATAGATGAGGAAATAGAGGACTCAGGAGACTCTGGCAAGTCACACAGTGGTAGAGCCGAGACTTCAGCCCAGTTGGATTCTAGTGCTTGTTCTGCCATATTGCCTCAAGAAGTCTGTGTTCTCTTGGCTTGTGAAAGCACAAAATGTCCCAAACACAACAGCAATCACATGCCACTGTGAGGCAACAATATGGAGAGGTGGTTGTAGCAGTGGAAACAAGAGGAGGGAACTTGTCAGAGTTGGCCTACCCCCTCCCACTCTGCCAGAGGGGGGCCCCCCCAATGCTTCCCATCATTGGAACTTCTTGGCTTAAAATAGTATCATCACCCAGGGTCATTTGCCCAGCAAGTGATAGTCTAAAAAGCTAAAGGCTGAAATTCGTGGTCCTCCTTGGGTGATAAAGCTCTTCTGAGGTTTGCTGGGACATGGGTTCATTAGATACTTCACAGATGTGTTTATGATGTCCTTTCTGTGACCAGCCTGAAGGCTTGCTTATTTTAACTAATGACAGGCACCCTCATTAGGAAATTTTGGTTGAAGAGATGACCTTTGTTAATGTGGAGTATGGCATTCCAAATGTCTGCAGCAATCAAAAAGTAGTGGCATCAGAATGTCCCTGGATTGTACATTCTGGAAATGAAGGGAATGATTTGTTATCACTTTTTTTTTTCTTTTGGTAGAGTGAGCTTGTGTATTTATTGATCAACCTAAAACTGACTTATCCCTTTGGCCCTATGATTATCTCTGTCACCAGTAGCAGGTAGAGTAGCTAAGAAGAGTCTGAACTATAGCTAGGCCACCTGGGCTTATCTTGAGCAAGTTACTTAAATTTCTGCAACTAAGCTCCTTCATTTCTAATGGCAATAATATGGGTCCTTGCCTCATAGGGTCATTCTGAAGACTAGGCAAGGCAATTCTTGAAAATCACTCAGCACATTTCTCAGTATGTAGTAAAAACTCAGTAAATGATAAGAATAGTAAATTTGTAAGCCGTGATTGCATGCAGGCCTGGGTATAGGCTGTGTACTGCACAGCCCCCGGCATGGGGGACTTTCATATGGACAATGATAGGATTGTCACCTCTGGCCATCTCTGAAATCGTGCAGTGTGATGAACTGTTCCAGGAACTATTCTGAGCACTTTGTAGGTGTAAATTCTTTAATCCTCACAGATACTCATTATTATTCCTGTGAATGATTAAGACACAAAGATGTTAATGCCCTTGCTCAAGTTTAGCCAACTGGCTTGTGGCAAGGCTGGGATGTTAGCCATTTATTTCATTATGGTGTGGACTGGCATGGTTGACCTCTTTCCTGTCAGTCGCGAAATGGAAGGAAGGTCTCCTAATAGTGTGATTTCCCTTATTACCTTATAATGCATGGGTGGTCCTTATGCATTTTAATACTTCTTAGAAGCAGTTAGTGTTTTTAGCCTTTATGCAAAAATACATATAATTTTAGTTTTTAAATAATAGATATCCATAAATTAATTTTATCTCAGAAAAAGATTATGTGCCTTCACTTATCAGAATTCAACTATATGTGATTAGGGAAGAGAGAAGAAAGGAGGAAGTGGCCCCAGGGGAGTAAGAATGAGCTCATTGGACATTTGAATACTACCAGCAATTCTCTGCCCATTCAACTTGCTCCAGTGACAGACAGGACCCTAACCACACTCTTTGCTCAGATGGCCTCAGTTCTTGTGTGACATTTGTAATGTGAGCATCTTGCTTCATGGAACTTTAATAATGTACTTTTCATAAGACATCCCATAAATTAAGCCAGCTACTTCAGTTGGTCCTCAACCCAGTAAACAAGGATACACTCCAATGTCAGAGCAGAAACCAGCTATGCTGACAAGAATCATGGAAAGTACCCATAAGACACTTTCCAGAATAATTTTTGAGAGGACTGTCCTTTTTTTTTTTTTTTTTTGTACTGGGGATTGAACTCAGGGTTACTCAACCACTGAGCCACATCCCCAGCCCTATTTTGTGTTTTATGTAGAGACAGGGTCTCACTGAGTTGCTTAGTGCCTCGCCATTGCTGAGGCTGGCTTTGAACTTGCAATTCTCCTGTCTCAGCCTCCCAAAGTGGTGGGATTACAAGTGTGCACCACTGCGCCTGGCTGAGGACTGTCCTCTTTGAGGGATCTCTTTCCCCAGGGGTGGTAGTTATGACCTTCTGAAATAGTTTAGGAACCCTCAGGACTCCTGCCTTGGACACAGACAACACTCACCTGCAGATATACTCTATTTTTCTTTTTTTACTTGCTACCGGAACCCCCTTTTCCTATCCAGCCCATTTGTATTTGCTATTTTTCTGAATTCTATTGCTCTCTCTCTTCAGAGGCCTGTCTTGCTTATGTCCCTCTGTTGGTATTTGTGACTTGTGTCCCTTTTGGCCCTCCCTGAACTTTCTTGCCTTCTTTCTGCCTGAGAGAACTCAGGCACTTGAGCTAGAACTGTTTATGTCCAGTAGATAACTTTTTATTTTTTTGAGGGGGCACTGGGGATTGAACTCAGGGGCACTAAACCACTGAGCCACATCTCCTACCATACTTTGTATTTTATTTAGACAAGGTCTTACCGAGTTGCTTAGTGCCTTGTGGTTGCTGAGACTGGCTTTGAACTTGGCAATCCTCCTGCCTCAGCCTCCTAAGCTACTGGGTTTACAGGTGTGTGCCGTCGTTCCCAGTGATAACTTTTGCAAACTTCTATATGCTTCAAAATTATTCATTTCTTCCTGAAATTTTATTCAAGAGGCAAAAATCAGATTTCAAGGTTAAAGTTTTTGTATGAGTAGGATTATAATGGAGATAGGTAAAGGCAGACACCCCCTTGCCTCAAATTTCCAGTGTGAAGTTTTAAGGACAATGGCCTTGTGGGTGCAAATGGCCTTGGTGAGGGACACCTGATGATTAAGTGGTCATGATGAGGTTGTGTTGATATATAATTCCTCTGGCCTGCTGCACTAAGGTACCCAGAATCTTTTATATAAAAACAGGATGCTGTCCATTTGATACTAGTCAGAGATGATTCATCATGCCCTTACCATGTTCAAGAAATAACAAAGTGTGTCTTCCTATTTATACCCAAATAAAACTATTTTATACCACTGCCATTCATAGAGCTAAATTGAAGTCAAGATGGAGGAAAAGAATTTTTTTTTTTTTCTAGAGAAAATCAAAACGACAAAGATGAGCCATTGGTATCAGGGCCTGGTCCACAATGGGCAGTCAGAGGATGTTAGCTCATCTCCTATTTGCTGAGAGGAGTTTTTTGTTCCATAAATTACTTTTATGACATCTATTTTTGAGATGGTTCTGGGAAGCTGTGTTAAAGAGAATATTGCTTGCCCCAATGCCAGGGGCATCTTAGAGAATGTGGCTTAGAAACAAGCAAACAGAATCTGAACTGTACCTATTCCTTCATTTTCCCTCTCCCTGCCTTGATTGCTTTGAATTCATCAGAATGGAATTTGAAGTAGACTGACATCCTCCAAGCCGGGTTAGTTATACTCTCTGTTTCTGCCCATACTTTCTCAAGCCATTTATCACATTTGCTAAGAATTACCTGTCCTGTATACTTGTTTTTGCAAGTTAGGACCGTGATGTAATTGGTACCCAAGACAGGATCTGGCACATAATTGGTACTTCTTTGGCACATAATTGGAATGAATGAGTGAATGAATGAATGGCATTAAGATGTTATGTTTCTTTCCTTTTCTGCAAGTTCCTTTAAATAAAAAAGCAGGACTGATTCTTCAGGATATGTGGCAGGGATCATGCAGGCTCTCCACAAAAGCATTGCTCCTGTTACTCTACTTACTGGTCCAGGCATGCTGGGACTGTTATTTAAAGAAACACATTGTGAAAGTCTTTGTTAACCCTCTGAATTCAATTGTTGGAGAATGTGAAATTTTAAAAAGGTTCAAAACCAGAAGAATAAGAGTGAATATTTTTTCTTATTATTCGTGTAGTAGAACTAAGAGTGGCCAGGACCACATCTTTTTAAACTGGGGTGAACGATTACATTTAATTTAAGTCTGGCTGGATGAGAGTTAGATTCAAAATATCATTCAGTCTGAGGAAAATAAAGGAGTTTGGAAATCCAGGAGAATCAAGTGGATTAACTAGAAAAGCCTTAGCAAACAGGGCTATAGTCTGCGATTCTTTTTTTTTTTTTTTGGTACTGGGGATTGAACTCAGGGGCACTCGACCACTGAGCCACATCCCCAGCCCTATTTTGTGTTTTATGTAGAGACAGGGTCTCACTGAGTTGCTTAGCGCCTCGCTGTTGCTGAGGCTGGCTTTGAACTCGTGATTCTCCTGTCTCAGCTATAGTCTGCGATTCTAAGGGTAGTATTTTCTTGAACCTGAATGCCGGCAGCTGCAGTTAGTTGGTATTCTGGGTTTTTATAATTTAACGTTGTATCATAAAATTGTGTCAAGTTGCAACATTATCATTTTAAACAAAGTCCTATCATTCTAGTAAGGCAACATGCTCTAATTTGGTTTATTGATTGTTTGCACCCCCCACCCCACCCCACTATTCTAAGTGATACGGCCATGAACATCTTTTTGTGTATAAAGTTAATTGTTTTTCCTTTAGGATGAATTAGTACTGCATTAGGGGGAAAAAATTTTTGTGGCTCTGGATACCTATTGCCAGAATATTTTTTAAAGGACTATCATGAATACATTGAGGGAATATTTTAGATCCTTTTGAAAGCTGTATGTGCTGCTCAATGACATATACCACTTTGTGATCATCTATTCTTGCTGTAAATCTGAAACCATGTTCTCCAAATTGTTCTGTCTCTCTAACTTGCCCTGCAGCCCACGTAAAAGCTAGGTTTCCATTAGGATCAGTCTCGGGACAGCATTACATTCAAAGAAACTTCCAACAATCAAAATCAATTAGAAAAACCACTTCAAATATTTGTTGTGTTTCTCAAAGGTTATTAAATGGACATTCTCAAAAAATCCTTTTCTCTCCTTCACAGGCAAATCACATGCTGCAGTTGCCTGATGCTTTCTTCTCTTCACATGCAATCTCACTTCTCATTGACTTCTCCACTTCTTTTCTGTGGGACACACATTGTCTAGCGCACTCATTCACCCATCTTCCCAGAAGCCCCCATGCCCTACCCAGGGCACATCTTGCTGCATAGACGCTTCTGTGGGGAATTGTCTAAGCATCTTCTGAGAGATTTTCTCATAGCCAGACAAACTCACACAATAAAAGAAAAATCCTGAAGCTGCTCTGACAAGCAAGAATATACCCTCCTTAGAAGACCTTGCACAGTCACATATTAATAATTTTGTCTCTGTCACAGATAATGCTTATAGCAATAACAATAGCAACAATTAAGAATATGTCAACTACAGGTCATACTCTGTTCTAAGCACTTTGTATTTATTGTCAATGAATCCTCATAACCTTGTAAATTAATTAATATTATCAAGTCAATTTTAGATAGAGACTGAAATAGGAATGTTTTAAGTAGCTTTCTCAGTGTCTCATAGCAAGTGACAGAGTTGGGATTTGAACAAAACAGTCTAGTTCTAGTCTGAGTTTTTAACTACTGAACTATTCAATGTGTATATATAGTCATCCCTCAGCATCTATGGGGAATTAATTCCAGAATCCCCTTCAGTTACCAAAATCTTTAGATGCTCAAGTCTCCTATATAAAGTGGCATAGTATTTGCATATAATCTACTCATATCCTCCTGTGTAATTTAATAATCTCTAGATTACTTAAAATACCTGATGCAATGTAAATTCTGTATGAATAGTTGTCATATTGTATTGTTTAGGAAATAATGTACAGATATGATTTTTTTCCAGAGTATTTTCAATGCATGGTTGATTGAATCTGCAGTTGCAGAACGTGCGGATACAGAGGGCCAACTGTATATATATACATACACAAATAAATACGTGTTTTAAATGTTACACATTGCACATAACTTTTCAAATTTCTCTTATGGTCAGTGTAGAGCAAGAACTTGAAAACAATGTGAAGAGCCCATTTTTCAGGAGTGACTTCTTTTAATGAAAGCCCACTTTTTAAAGGGACTTTGTGCTGCTCTCTGTCAGTCTACTTGTGAAATCTTCTCAATCTATGCCTTGGAATTGCTTTTATTACTTCTTGTTATGAGAAAGGCCTGTTTTGATAAGGTCAGTGGAAAGACACAATCCATCTCGGGATGTAGAGTACACATCTAGTTTAAAAAGAGATTTGATGGGATACTGACAGGGAGAATCCGATCCTTTAAAGAGAAGGATTGGTGATTTAAGTCACTTTTAGTCAATTTTTCAAGTAAACACACACATCCTGCCTGTGGTCTGGGTTTTTTCTTAATGCATCAGCTTTTATCTTTTATATTGCTCTTTTGGACATGCCAATTACTTTGTCTGGTTCATGTTTGCAGCCCAGAGACAACATGTGATGCGGTGCTCAGATAAGAATCCCCTTTCCTTTGGAAAAAATTGCTTGCAAGTTAGATTTGTGGACACATCTTTCTTAGAGGAAAAAAAAGATGGACATTTTGTTTTCTTATTTGTTTTGCTTGAGAAGAAAATGTCTAGCAATTTAGGTCACCCTTTAGAGTAAAAACTGACTTTAAAAATATCATTCAAATGTTGAGTTTGAAACACTGCCTATACTCTGCCCTTCAAAGATGAGTGCAAAAGAAAAGGCAAAAATCTTTTGGTTTTCTGCAGTGGGAAAAAATGCTGGCATAGGAGTCAGGAGATCTGAGGTCAAGGCCATGGCTACTGATAACCAGCTGCTCTGGGCTTATTACTTATCCTCTCTGAGTTTTACTGTCTTCCTCTATAAAAAAGAAGGTTTACATGAAATACTTGCTAAATTTTTCTTCATAAATAAATACAAAATAAGTTTCCATGGTAGATGAACTTAAAGATCCTGCCATTCTATGATGGTATGACTGGAGGTGTCCTGGACATGGATTTTCTCACTCCTAGGGCTGGCTCAGGCTCAGACTTGCCCAATTAGAGCTGCTTTCCTTAAGATTAGGTACCTGTTAAAATTAAAATATTCCTTAGTTAGCCATTTGCCATAATTATCTAGTTCATTTAATCCAATTATAGTAATTAGCATAAAAGATATTCAAGGCTCTGAATTGGCCATTAGGTATATTAGGAGTTGTGGAAATTTATAGATGAATGAGATATGGTCCTCCTTGAAGGACCAGTAACAACTGGTGAAGAATGTGCAAACCTTTGCAAATATCACATAAGTACTGTGGCCTGAGCGCTATGAGAGTTCAGGAGTTTAAAATGGAGAGATTGCTGTCAACTAAAGTGGTCATTTTTAAAAAATTTTTTATGTTTTTAAATTGAGATGAGCCTTGAAGAAGGTTGACAACAAAAAAGATACAGGTATAGTGCTATGGTTTGGTATGAATTGAAGCTTCAAGATGGGAAAAGCCAAGGCAGGTCAGGAAGTACAGTTCAATATATAAAATGAAACCATGGTACTCTAAAAGATGGACAAAGAAAAAAATCGGATTTAATGCATTAATTAGTAGGGAAGGTTGCTACTTTTTTTGCAATGGTAAAGTTTAGGAAGTTCATGTGGAAAGTGTGGGCGGAAATTTTTCAAGAGGAAAGAGCTAGTAAGCCTCAGAGCATAAGCCCTTGCCCCTTGATTGTTATGAGTGGGTGTTTTTAGAATTTGATCTGATGGTCTTTCTAGGATTAAGTGTTGAGTATAAATAATCATACCAGTAAAATTAAGTGACCTGGGAAGAAAAAGGAAATGTTTGAGGCATCCTAAAGTGAAGGACAAGGTATGGAATGCCCACTCATGTCTAGCTCTCTGGTCCTATAGACATTCATTTTATCCCTTTCCTCTTCCGGTTTTGCTAGCTCACATAATTGAATAAAATGTCAAATGGTAAAATATTATGAGTGCTTTTCTTTGTTTTGTTTAGATTCTCATGTTTTTAAAAATATGAAAGCTAGAGAATCTGCCTGACTTCATACTTCTCTGTCTTCTACCTGCATAAGGACATATTCAATAAGTACCACACTGGGATTGCCAGTGAAGGTTCTAGCTATTTATTGCTGCCTAACAAATTACTCCCAAACCTGGGGGTTTAACACACAATCACTGCTATAGTTCACAGTTCTAATCTGAGCTGGTCTGGATGGAAAGGTGCATTTCTGATCCATGTGGAATTACCTGGAGCATTTCTAGAGGATCGACTGCCAAGATAACTTACTCATGGCTGGCAGGCTGATCCTGGCCAACTGGGAGATTGAAGATGGGCAGAAGGGGTTGTCAGGAGGCTGGAAGTATGGGACAGCCCTAGTTTCCTGTGCTCATGGATCTGCCCACAGCTTCTTGGCTTCTATGCAGCATGGTGACTGAGTTACAAAAGTGAGGAGGAGGGGAGAGAATGAGAATGAACCAAGTACAAGCTATATTGCCTTTCTGACCCGAATTGGTCAAAATTACCAGCACTGTTTCAACCATGTTTGATTTGTTAGAGGTAAGTCACTGAATCACTAAAGCTATCCACATTCAAAAGAGGGGGAATTCAACTCTACTTTGAGATGTGAGAAATGGTACAGAATTTGTCAACAAGTTTTAAAACCACATAGCATCCATGGGATTCTTTCTTCCTCTCTCTTTATTTGTAGCTGTAAACATTCCCAGGCCCATTCCTAGGATCTGGGACAGGACCAGATAGTTTTCATAGATGAATGAAGCAGGGTGCGGGGCCAGCGAGGTAAGGGAGAGAATGTGGCTCACCTAAAGCAGATGGACCCACTTCCTAAGCCACCAACCCAAAATGTCTGTCTGGCTGGAGAGGTGAAAGTAACCACCTAGCTTTCCCAAGGCTTTGTGGTGTTGTCTAATTAGTCTCCTTAGTTATTTTTTGAGGGCTCAGTGGCTGATGATATAAACCATGATGGGTCAGAAATGGAAACATGCTTTGAGAGGATGTCCTCCCTCTTCGAAGTTGGTATTAAATGACAGTTCTCAGCAAGGGACAGAATGCTGGATTAAAGGGAACACAGGACTGACCTTGTTTAGACATTTTTTAAAAATGCTGTAATAAAATAGTCTCTGGCTGGAGCCTTTGGTACATAGTGCTCTAAAATCCATGCCCCTGACTCTGGTGTCCTTGGTCATGGGTCACTCAAAGGGTTGGTGTCTAGGAGAAGTTTTCTAGCCCTGTGTGCATGGAATGCCTGAGCTCTCAGCAGAGATGGGATGCCTAGTCACAAGACAGGATCTGAGATGTTGACAGGAACTACCTCCCTGGGTACATTTGTCGTGGGAAGGCATACTCCATCATAGAATACCTTTCTTTTCTCTGTGATGTGAAGGCCAGCACTCCTTTCATCTTCCTCTTAAGGAAATTTAATCAAGAGAATATTGCAGAACCCTGTTTTCTTCAAATGGGTTCTGCATGGCTAAAGTTACGCTCCATAGCTGCTGGCTTGTCTTTAATTTCAAATGTAGGGGAGAGAGGACATTGTAGATAAGAGTCTGTTAAACCCTTTCCTATGATGGAAAGAGCATACTTTGGTGATGGTTAATCTCTCAGGTACCTGAGAGTTGTTTTTGAGTTATTTAGAAATAGCTGAATAATTTCCCTATTAAATTCCAAACCCCTTTCACTTAAGAGCCTCCACATTTATTAGTCATCTCTCTTACAGAGCAGATCTTTACTTTTTTCTGAAAAGCTTACATCATTTTCTCTATAAATAATACCATTTGATATAATAATGACATTTATTGCTATACTGATATTTATGAAAATTATTTATGTAACTAAACCATATGCTGGAAGAAGGTCTACATCAATGTCATGGCTCTTGAGAGCAGAGCTTGTTCTAGTAGATGTCGTGTTGGGGTTGTGGTATATGATATTTTAATTAATTAGAGGCTTTTTGGCATTAAAATTTTCAGAAAGGTTAAAGACTTAGAAATGAAGAACCATCCAAAGAATGAAGAGTAAGCCATAGTTATAAATAATATATAACCAGTTTGCTTCTTTTCTCTCACCCTGTTCCCTTGGTGCTCATGGTTTGTAGAAATGTCAGGTAGAGAAAGAAGAATGCTGAAAATAATGTCACAGGCTTTAGTTGGAAAGAGGGCACTCAAGCAGATAATTCAGGAGAGTTTAAGGAAAGATCTATTCTGGAACATGTAGTCAAGGCCAAGGGAAACCAAAAAAGAATGAAGAACTCCTTGGCCTGGGGGGCCGTTGGGAGGAAGCCAAACTTGAATACTGGTGGAGGTCCAGGGCAGGGGCTCTCTTTAGCAAAGGAACACATCCACCCCCAGGAAGATAGTCAGAAGAGTAATATGTTCAGTGTCTCTTTTGTTTTGTTCAGGTGCAGAGGGCTTCACTGGCAAAGCCCAACCAAAACCTAGAGGGCAAGAAAGCCAATTGCCACATGTTGCAAAACTCAGCCTTCTTGGGTACAGAGCAATCTGGAGAAGAGCAGAGAGTGGATTTGAAGGGGGTCAATGGAAAATATCTATCACAATAGATAAACACAGCATTATAGCTTTGGTTTTTAAGTGTTTTCTTTTCCCCCTCCACAAAGACAAGCTCATCAGATGGGTCTAGGTGCATGGTGAATTTAACACAAGTTTCCCTCTAATGGGATAAGGGTGAAAATTCACAGTGCATAAAATTCCTATCAAAATTTCCTCATTTCTTGGATAAAAGGAATTTGAGATTGTACTTCTGATTTTCTCCAGGTCATGGCACAGGGACACTGAGGAGAGAGAGGGTATTTGGAACAAATCTTTTCTAAAGAAAAGGATATCTTAGTTCTGTACCAGGATACGAACCATTGGCAGAGTTTCTAGGACAGACAGGGGAGAAGACGAAGAGGAAACGTCCCTCAGATTGAAACATCCCTTACTCCCTGGAGACAGAGGGAGAAGACCTCAGAGTGAACTCTTGTGATATCTGCTCAAAAGAGAGAACAGGTTATGAGAAGCATTCAGCATGTATCTCAGAAGTATATTTTTCTGGTAAAGTTTAGCCACTTGAGGATTTAGGACTATGCACACTATTTTATTTCGCCTTTAAAAATGGAATGGTCCATATTCTGTACACCCAGTGGGTTCATGTAGGCTGCCTTCGGATGGTCAAGCTGGCTAAGATGGAGGGAAGGAACATGTGTGTATTGAGCCCTTCACAGTTTTCAATATGTACCAACATGTGAGGTCACAGGACACAGGACACATGCAAATGGTAGGTGAAAGTTTTAAAGTATAGAAATCACAGGAGTTTTTCAAGACTCTGATCTTTCATAAGAAGCCCAACTGTTTGCATAATGACTTTCAACATATACTGTGGGCCTGTGGTATCCTACTCAATCTGTTGCAATCCTGAAGGACCTGTTATATGTCAAGTTCATGATTCCTTTTGACAAAAAAAGGGTCTAAAAGTGGTTCTAGTATCTTTAGCTTTGGGATGAATCTGACTTCTTAAAAAAAAGAAAAAAAGGATGTGAACTTCCCTCCAATAGTAGGAGTTTGCATACATCAAGGGCTTTGTTTAGAAATAAAAATGTTCACATAAATAGGTTCTGATCCAGAAAGGAGCCACGGACAGCAGGTGTAGCCAATAAAGACCCACAGAGGCCAAGAAATTCCTTGCAGTCATCAGTTTGAAAGTTACCTTAATTTTTCATGGGCTTTGAATTCAAACATTCACAAAGGCAATGTCTGGGTAGGAAAATAAATCAGGAGTGTTAATTGTACCTGTTTAATTCAGCCATGAGAGAAATTAATCCTTTCATAAGCGGCTGGTTTTCTGAATGATGTTTTGCAGCTGGAACATTCCTTTTATTTTGTGATCGAAAGAAAGGTTATACAATGTTTTTAATTAAAACTTTTAATCTTTCTTTCCTTTCTCTAAAAATATGCTCTGGAAGAATACTATTTTAAATGGGAGAAATATTTAGCTCATTAAAGCTAAAATAAAACTGAGCATAATCAGGAAATGAAATAATCAGATCAGACAAAAAGGACCCACTAGATTTCTTGTATGTATGTATACAAGAAATTTGTACTGAGATCTGCTGTTATCCTGAGTAGGCACTAAGGAATTCTGCTCCTAAACCAAAAGGTTGGACATTTTCTGTGTGTGAGGCTAGTTTGAAAAATAAGCAACTAAGGAACTAATCTAATTAGAGATTAAACCAATGAAAAGTAATTGATATACAAGAATTAAATAATTGTTCCAATGAAGTAATGCCACAGCATTGTACACACATACTTACCATCCATATTAATGATACAGGCAATAAGTGCTTTATTCAGAAAAGAGGGAGATGACCACGGAAGAGCCTGCAGTGACTTGGAGATAGAACTTGCATTGGGTTTGTAAGGAAGAGCATGGCTTGGATCAATTTAGAAAGGCCTTGGACACTAGAGTGGGAACGCATGAAACGATGGAGCTTAAAGTGGACTGAGATCTCCATGGCCTCCATCTGGACTCTGCTTGAATGCCACCCAGTGACTCACTGACTGCACAGGTAGCCTGCTCTGTTTCTGCACAGCTTTAGTCACCCGGAAGTTCTTTTGTCTGGTCTTCAATCGAATCTCCTTCTCCCCCTTCCTTGTCCACTTGAGCTCTTTCCTTGCAGAGAAAGTTGATTCCTCTTCCACATGTGAGCCCTTAAAATACGGGAAGAGGATGATCTGGTGTCCCCAAAGTCTTCTCGTGTTTCCCAGTCCTTCCAGTGGTTCCTCATTTTTTTGTTGTTGTTGTGTCTGGATGTTCTGCCATCTTGGTCCCTTTTCTCTATGCATCCTGAGACCCTTCCTTCCCCTACTTACACTTCTCCTGAAAATTGTGGGTCTCATTGCTCCCCCATTAAAAACTTTCAGCACCTAACCAGTGTCCACAGAATATATGCAGAGTCCTAATTTACCTGTCACCTGGGACATAATTCCCCATGGGGAACGAAAAATGTTTGTGCCATGCACTCTATTGGCCACCTGTACCAGAGGGCACAAGTGTGATACAGCATTTAATGTGCACCCCCCACCTCCTCTCTTCCCTGTGAGCGGATTTGGCTAAGCTCAGCCAAGGTTGCTGAGAGGTCGGGGAGGGAAGAGAGTGGGGTTTTGTGCTTCTGAGCTTTTTGCTATTTTTCTCGCTTTGGAGAGGGAGCAAGGCTATTGCCTGAGTGCTCTAGGCTTTGTATTTTGGTTGTCCTGGCCACTGTGTGTTGGCCTCCATGGGTGCCAAGGCTGACATGGAATTGCCATGGCCTCCTTCCTAATTTGGCTTCAGCTCAGCTCTGTGTCCTGCTCCTCCAAGTGGCCAAGCCTTTGGCAAAAGCCGAGCCCACACTGCCCCCAACCTGAGTGAGGTCAAGTGGGCCCTAAAGCCCTGATGTAACACAAAAGCTGACACTGGCTGCCTTTCTGACTTTCACCACCCCTTGAAGCTAACAGGATCTTCTGTGGCATTTAGACTGACTGGGAAAATAGGTCGGTTTCCAGGAAGACAGATGACCAAGGCCTGCAGAATCCATCCTTAACACTATGTAGATGGAGTTTCATTCACTTCTATTTTCTGCGTTCACTCTGTTTTATAATATCTGAGATGTTACAGTCTAACCCAGCCACACTTCTCAGCATTTTGAAAGAAGAACTGCCTATAAATTTCAGGAAGAAGAATAGATTGTAGCTTTTGGCTTTACTGAGAAAACTCAGAATGAGTTCTTGCTTTCATTCTGTTATTTTACAGTTGGTAGCATGGCTTCTCTGCAGAGCCCTGACATGGAATTGCACCAGCCTCCCTCCTGCTTTGGCCTCAGTGCAGACCTTGTCTCATTCTAATATTTAGTCATTGATTTGCCCCATAAGCTCTGTGAGAACTGCTGTACCATATTTTTATTCTCTGTGCTTATCATTTCCTGACATTTCTCAAATTTATTTGCAGATTTGTCTTTAGCTACACAAGAGTAGAAGCATCACTGTTGTTCATTACTTGGTCTCAGCATTGGGCACATGGTAGATGAATAGGAGGAGGATGAAAAAGGAATGTTAAATCATTCTCAGTGAAAAATGCATTCTTCCCTCTATTGTGGAGGAGAAGGACCCTATGACCTTTTGTTTGTTTGTTTGTTTGCTTTTGTTACCGGGGATTGAACTCAGGGGTACTCGAACACTGAGCCACATCCCCAGCCCTATTTTGTTTTTTCACTTAGAGACCGAGTCTCACTGAGTTGCTTAGTGCCTCACCATTGCTGAGGTTGGCTTTGCACTTGCCATTCTCCTGTCTCAGCCTCCCAAAGTGCTGGGATTACAGGCGTGTGCCACCATGTCCGGCTTCTATGACCTTTGTTAGGTTTTAGCAGAGATAGAATGTTCTCCAGATGAGCACTGCCTGAAAGACATCCTCTGGTTTCTTACAAATACTTCCTGGCTGCTCACAGTGTCCCACCACCAGTGGCCACTGCCCACACCTATCCTGGAATCTTCTAGAATGAAAGCTACCTCCCCTTATACTTCCCTGGGATTTTGCTCTCCAAGCACTTGTGCCCATTTGTATGTAGGTTGCACAGATTGAGCCAGGTCCTCTACCATGTGACAGATGTTTTTCTTCTCTTCTTGTTCAAGACACCTTCATCTCCCAAAACAACTGGAAAGCTGTTTCCTCATTTCTTGAGGGCCCATAGCATTCAGATCCAGGCATCTGACTTCAGACAGTTACACATTTCCATCCGCTTTTTAACAAACACACCATTTTCTCTAAAGAGCTTGCCTTCCCTCCTTCCTTCTTTTCTTCCTCTCCTTCCTCCCCTCTTCAACAGACATTTGTTGAACACCTACTACATGCTGGGCCCTGTGCTAGGTGCTGGGGATGCAATGGTGAATCAGACAGCGGGATGCTCACCCTCTCAGAGCTCCTTGTCATTAATATTAATCAGAGACCACTACAGCAACAAGCCCTCACCACCACCACCACACTCAGGATACAAGTTCCAGTTGAAGGGTTAGGTTCCATTTTAACAAATATCATTACATAGAGATAGTTGTGGAATCAGAAAGAGCCAGGCTGACATCTCACATTCCATTTATTCCTCCGGTGACCTCGGGCGACCTCGGGCAGATAACTTAATCTCTTAAGGCTTCAGCTTTCTCATTGGTAAAATGGGGAGCTTGATGGTGTTCACTTGGCAGAATTCTTGGGAAGATGCAACAAAATGCAATTTCTGGAAAGCACTTAGCATAGAAATGTGAGTAATGAGAATAAGGATGGTGGTCATAGCTGGGAGCCCGGATGGAGCATTTGGAAGTAGCTTGACCTTGGTTATGATACAAATGCTCTTAATCTCCAGTTGCCTGGCAAAGCATAATAGGACTTGTTTAAATTAACAGTGGGGGAAAAGCGAGGTGAACATAATAGGGATACTTATGAGTCTAATAACCGTATTTTATGAACTTGAAAAGTTTAGCATGTATAGTCTGACAAGCACACATGTGCATTTCTTTGGGGAGGGTCCAATATCAGTATCTGGGCTTATGGTTGTTGTATATATTGGGATCTGCATCTCCTGAAATAAGAAAGCTCCTGAGAGAACACAAGGGGCCTGTAGGGGACAGGAGACTCGCGCAGGAGGGAAGGAAGAAGAGAGAAGACAAAGCCTCTGGGCTTCCTCATTTACTGCTCTATTTCCAGTGTTTTGCCTACACCTTTTTTTAGCCTTATCTTTGAATAATTGAAGATCTTCTTAAGTACCAGGACTAGTAAGTTCTATGCCCAATCATGCTATGCTGAGCAAGGGTGAGAGTCACGTGCGGCACACCCTGAGGACCACCGTGTGTCACGGAAGAGGGATTCCTGGCCATGATATGAGAGCAGGTCCTCAACTGCACTGGTGACAGGGTCTGGCTGTGTAAGGGGTTCAGACTCCAGAAATGCTCAGGGCAGAGCAAACACACCTGAAACGACAGTGGCTTTGCTTCTGAGTGTTCACATGGATACGCACTTTAGTGGGGCGTTTGAAGTCATTCAAAGCAGCTAAAAGCGTTGAAGGGGCCAAGCTTCATTTTCCTCCTTGACACATTTGTTGCTTGAAAATTCAGCTAATTTAAAAATTAGTTCTTCTTCTTCTTTTTTTCCCCTTAAGTGCCTTTTAGCTATTTGAGTACTTAAAATGACTCTCTGAGAAGCTTCATAATAATTACAACAAAAATATCTTAAGGGACAGAAAGTAGTTTCCCAATTCTTTTAGAATCCTTTTTACTTTTCAAAATAGGAATCCAAACATGGTTTAGAGTGTGAATATTGTACAAAAATAGTTTAGGACAAAAATAGAAAAGAGAAGCTTGTTCTCCTGTATGAAAACACGTGTACCCGCTTACTGTATTTTTCTTTTCTTTTTTTCATTGTAACAATTTCTGGAGAATAGTTCATGCTGGGCAAACACTTATTTCTCCTCTCCTTTCTTCTGATCATCTCTCTCCACTTTTTTAGAGAACTTGCATGGGGCTGAGGTGCAGCCCATGCTTGGCATGTGTGAATTCTGGACTTGATCCCCAGCACTGCATGGTAAACAGACAAACAAGAATGTGCATTCTTATATTTTCATTTTAAAAAAAATTGAATTTCTATTAGAAAAAGATTCAGAAAAGATTACAGTGAGATGAAGTATGTGCTTGTTAACCTATTTTTAGGCATGGTAGGCTCTTTTCTCCCAAGTTCCCAGTACTAACCCAGACCCCCCCCCCCCCACTTCTTCCTGCCCCTCTGCTCCTTTGTGGGTTTTTACTGCATTTCCTTCCTTTACTGGACTGCAATCTCCATGAGGGTAGGAGAGTAGATTACTGTGTTCACATTGGTATACAAGGGGCCTGGCTCAGTGCCTGGCACATAGTAGGAACTCTGTTTATATTGTCAGATAACTAACCTTTATTGAATGCTGGTGAAATAATCAGCCTTCAAAACACTTGCAAACAAGTTAATAACCTACGAATAAAATCTAAAAACACCCCCATGTGAGGTTTACTTTGCATATGACTGAACTGTTAAGCTATTGCATACCTCAAAAGTTCCAGCTAACTTGGATGCAGATTGGAGTTTCCAGAAGTGTGACTTGATTTCAAATAAACTGTTTTATCTTCTTATCCCTGAATGAGATAGAGAAGGGATGGTTAGATCTGTTCAATTGAAATCAGTCCAGGGAAAGTAGGTCATTGGTGGGAGTTGAGTCCCCAAGCACAGGTCACTCATGAGAGTAATCAAAGGGACACACTTAAATACCAGTGTGTCCCAGCAGGAGCTGACAGGTACTCTCAAACTGGTGATTTGAGAAGAATGTAAACAAGAGATGACTTGTGAAAGTGACGGCAGTGTTTACAGAGATGGTTGAGAGATTGTGTAGCACCCAGGGCTGGCTACAGTTGGGAGGCTGCTTTGTCTAGTCCTGAAGAGTCAAGGATCGGAGAGTTATTGGAGCTCATATTGGGTAGCTATAAAGAGAGGGTCACCTGATGGGAGTCGATACATGGTCACAGCATAGCCAACCCTTATGGCAGGGAGGGAGTGCAGGTACAACACTAACCTCACTCCTTGCCCACCTTCTAATCACCTTCCAGTGACTTCTATTGGTGCAACCCAACCAGAAGTCAAAGGATAAGGGAAGCCATTGTTTAGTCTGTAAGGGGCAGGGGTGCAGGCAGGGTGGAACAGGTTGGTTGGATGGTGGGTTTGAGGAGAAAAGAGAAGAGGTAGGGTATAAAATGAAGATACAAGACACAGTTCACATGCTTTCCACTGAAACCTCCCAGGACACCCAGAAGTCCTGGAGAGTCCTATAAGGAAATGAAGCCCTTCATGTGAAAGCCTTGGGGAGCTCGCCTCTGCATTGTTTGGTGAGAAGTGTTGTAGCTAACATCAAGATGCTGCTCAGTGGCTCTGGCTAACCTCAAATCTAGAGGGATCAGAAACTGAGTGATTTGTTCAGCAAATATCTGCAAGTACTTCAGTGTGTTAGGCCCAACACCCTTAGAAGGGAGATGTCTGGTGACCCCATTTTCCCAGAGTGCTTTTCTTTAGGGCAGTGATGCTCAAGGTGAGATGCCAGAGCACCAGCAACAGCACCTGCAAGCTGAGTAGAAATGCAAATCCGTGACCACACCCTAAATCTGCATCTCTGGGGTTGGAGTCCAGAAATCCACATTTCAACAGTTCTCCAGGAGATTCCTATGCACACCCAGGTTTGAGAGGTACTACATTAGCAGATATTGCAAACGTTCGGAACATGAGGAGATAAGCTTAGGGCTTTGCATATCATACCCTCATCACCCCAGTACAAACCATTTCATTTTACTCTTGGCATATTTTTAAACACTTCTATAAAATCAGGAAATTGGATTAGAGAAGTGGTTTTCAAACAGTGTTTATCTGATCCACTTCAGAGCCAGGGGGTCACTAGGCCAATCTACTCAACCAAAGTAATAAGTTTATTTTTACAATATTTCATTTGAACATAGGATTCTAAGACTTAAGAAGCATGTGAAAAAAACCCTTGAGATGATCTAAGATTCCCCTTCTGTTCTATGGTCTAAGGTGCTGTGTGCTACATCAAATCAATTGCATTGATAACGTGTGGTATCTGTACGTGGTGCTTGCATAGATGCCTGTTTTGTTTTATTTCAAAATATTATCACTAGCTTATGGCCAGAGGTGCTATTTTTCCATTTCCTGCCCTTTCTGGTGTAGCCAAATGTATTTGCCCATCGTCCTCTCTAACCTTAATGCTTGTGTGATTTCTAGAATGGCAGTTGTCCCTTGACAACATGCGTTTAATTGTTTTAATAACTTTTATTGTTGTTTTGAAGATAAAAAAGATTGCAGAAAGTGTTCTTGCATTCTGCTTGCATCAACTCATGTGTCTGAGCTACCTATGTAAGCATTGGCTGCTGTATACTTAACAGTTGTTACGGTTTGGATGGAGGTGTCCCCCAAAAGCTCACATGTGAGACAATGCAAGAAGATTGGGCTGTGACCTTAACCTAATCAGTGAATTGGTCCCTGATGGGTAACTGAGTGGTAACTGGAGGCAGGTAGGGCATGGCTGGAGGAAGTGGTTCTCTAGGGGCATGGCTTTTGGTATATATTTTGTATCTGGAGAGTGGAGTCTCTTGCTCTCTCTGCTTCCTGATCATTACATGAGCTGCTTCCCTCTGCCACAATCTCTGGCCATGATGTTCGGCCTCACCTTGAGCCCCAAGGAATGGAGCTGGCCTTCTATGGACTAAGACCTCTGAAATTGTGAGCCCTCAAGTACACTTTTCCTCCTCTACAGTTGTCCTGGTCAGGTCCTTTAGTCACAGCAATGAAAAAGCTGACTAAAACAATAGTGGAGAGAGGTGAGGCTTGGCGTGAAGATTCCAGTTGGTCTAGTCTTGGTTATGTATGTGGCCCACCTGAAACTCAAAGCCTCTGTTTTTGCACTTTCTTGTCGAAGGATCCTGATAATACATCGCCTCATTCTGTCACATGAGATAGCTCCAGAATTTCTATATAGGAATGAGTTAGGAGTAGTCATTGGTTTTCTGGGAGTGTGATTAAAAACTTGTCTTGAAGATAGATTTGCAAAGTGATCACATGTTTTTTTTTTTTGCTTGTTACTGAAAGTCATAAAATTATAAAAGTGTTTTCAAAGATGCCTTTGTATTTACACAGAAAATGGATAAAATGGCAATTAATTAAATACCACTTTTTTTAAAAAAAACAACAACTTGAGTTGGCTTTTGGGGAAAATGAATGAGGCCAAAGAGGACTAACATTCTTGTCCCCAGTCACTTCTTGACATGGATCTTATGATCCTAAGATATTGCAAAGATAATAAACTAATGAAAGAACTAAATAAGCAAGCACAAAAGATTAGCAAGCTGATGACTTTTGTATTTCCTTAAAAGTTGTAAGTGAAGGAGGAGTGTTTGATATATCTTCATGTCTTTCCCCAGCTCCTCAGCACCTGGTACAGTGCTTGCCTTATCATAGCTGTTAAATAAATTGTTTAAGTGCAGAGAACTATGCAACACAGATGTTACCTAGAGTTACCTTGTTTTTTTTTTTTTAAATAAGTAATTATTTTTCAAACAAAATTATTAGCAGCATAAAAACAGGTCATATAATCATTTGGTAAACTCAGTGAAATTCCATCTTGATGCTTCAACCACACCTTCCATAGAATGTTCTCTTTAGGCAGAGCAACCTGAAGGCCTAACTTAACTTTAGAGTCACCAGGCCAATTGAAATCAGTCAAGATCAACACCAGACTTGACCCTAACTAGCACCTCTTGAAAAGCAGAGGATGTGAAGTTCCCTGGATCTTATGCCTTGATTAAAAGGGAGGGCATCCCTCAAATAGTTTACATAATTCACGTAAATCAATACCACTGATATCAAGGATGAGCCAATTTCTGGTACCCATGGTAGAAAGCTTTAATGGCCACCTGAAGAGCTTCCAAAGTGCACAGAACAGCTGCTTGAGTGTGTGGCCTTTCTGGTTAAATGCCAGCTGCTCACCCCTAGATCAACAACATAACTGGATTTAAATAACAATTAGATTTATGTATAATGACAATTAGATTAAAAAAAAAAAAAACAGCAGGTGAGAAAGTAAGCTCCACAAAGGTGAGAATTTTTGTTTGGTTCACTGCTGTCTAAAATAATGCTGAGGGCTCTGTCGAACAAGTGAATATCACACCGACTTTGTTAGAAGTAGTTAAGCCAGTTACAGCATTATAAAAACAAGTCTTTGGCCACAAGCATACTCTACAATTATAAAAAGAATGTGGGTTTAAAACACCTATTTTAGGGTGCTCAAGAGTTTTAAAAGAATGAAAAGGTCGTATCCAGGGAAGAGGATATGCATGTGGACTTTCCAGTATCCTCCTTTAAGGCCATAGACCTACTGACCATGGTTCAGCTTTTCAAAAGACATGAAACGACAGTCTAAAAACGAAACATATCAAGAGCCAATGCATTGTGGACTCTGTTTTCTGTACAGCTTGTGTTAATTTTAGCCTCTATACAACCTAAGAACACTATTTCTTCCCTCAAAGTCCTCCCCTTGCTTTTGAATCATTTTTGAATTTACAAATACCTTGCTTAGTTACACACCACGTTATGCCAGTTAAGGCTGGTGTAACCCTTACAATGTTAAAGACATGTTTGTATTCTCAATGAATATAGTAAGCCTTCAAGAACAAATACTTCTACACCAGCCATTGAGGGTTTGAAAATACCTGATCAAAGAGTGGATCTAGTTTCAAGAACTTAGCTATGAATAAGGTAACTACTCATTCAATAGTAAAATGAAAGGAAGGTCCCGTAGAGGTTTGAACTTTTACAGCTGCAACTTTATTCTTTAAAATGTAAATAAAGAGGGCAAGATGCTCTCCTAGATGCTCTGTAATTCTGGAAGTTTATGGTCCTATCGTTGACTCTTGCTCTGATTTGTGGTTACTCTAGAACTCTTGGTCACTGGCATATCTTACCTGTGGCTCTTCCCCTCTGTCCCATGCAGACCCACACCCAGCCCCTTCACTTTGGTTTCTCCTGAATAATTCTCATGCGTGGCGTCTGTGTGCATTAGACATTCCTAGCTATTTTCAGGTGTACCAGTTGGGGAGCAGTAGCACATATGTAATTTAGAATTAAATATTACTTTTATTCTTGAGGATTCTCCTGGGAAGCATAATTCCTACTCTCGAAGCAGGGACTGTATATAATTGTTTCCTTCCAAAAAGTACAGTATAGGAAAGGCCAGTGGAGAAGCCTGACACACACTGCCTGAGCCAACCAATCAACAGCCATGGCGATAAGTCCTGGTCAGAGCATGTGCCCTTGATGTGATGTAATCAAAGTGGCACCTGACCTCTCCCCAAACCCCTAACCTCAATCTAATTATAAGAAAAATATCAGACAAGTCTCAGTAGAGAGCCATCCTATATATAATATACCTGGCCAGGACTCTTCAAAACTCTCAAGGTCACCAAAAATAAAGCAAGCCTAAGAAACTGTCACAATCTAAGGAGACATGATGACTGAATGTGATGTGGATCCTACCTGGGATCCTGGAACAGAAAAAGGATATTAGATAAGAATTAAGGAAATCCAAATAGATAGTGGTCCCCTGGTCTCATACTTGGAACAGAAAACTTCTCCCCGTCAATTATCCTCCTTGCATTGTCTGTTAAGGGCTGGCCCTGTCATCCTGCTCCACCCACATCATGGTCCTTCTCGTCATACCTCTTCTGTACTGGGATATCTGTAAGAACCCCATCCCCATTAATTTCTTTCATGGAGCACTTGGAATATTTTTAGTCCCATCTTAGTTCATTCATTATTGTCTCTTCCCATTTCAAACAAACTATTTGTTGAGAGCTGATCCCCAGCCCACATCCAGCTCACCCCATGCAGTTCTTGGAGACTCTGAGAATCTTGATCATTCAGTGTGGCCTGGCCTAAGGCTTCTCAGTTGCACCCTGGGAAATACTGTTCATTGTGGAGAGAAGGGTTTGCTCATCTTTCAAGCCTTCATCTTAATATTAATTACATGTTTTTTTCATAATCAACGTTGAAATATTTCTAAATCATTTACTCGGGGTGGGAAAAAGTAACTTCCATGAAGCCGTTGAGTAACAGATTTTATATTAACTTTCAAATGTCATTGTTCCTACTGAAATTCTCTTACGTTGTAAAGTGGATTCAGATTCATGTTTTTGTCATCAAGGTCATTGTAAGGGGGAAAGATATGTACTTGCACTTTGCTGGAGCAGTACGTGGTTATCTCATTTAGTCCCTACACAGATATTTGAAATAGATATTTGTGTCCCAATTTCAAGCATGGAAGCTGCAGTCAATGAGCCTGTGGGTGACAGTGCAGTCTGAGTGGCCCATCCAGAGTGTGCAGCGCATTTCTGCAGGGCCCCCGAAGCTTCGGCTCTGTTCACGGCCCTGCCCTGCCTCTCTGTACACTCCAGCAGGCCTGGTGCCAGTGTCATGGAAAGTGTTTGATTTTTCCCACTCCTTGACTTGTGCTTTCGTTTGCTGGCCTGTGCTCTCCCGGGGTAGAAGGTTTCCTTCGCCCATTGCCTTTCATCCTCATCCTCACATACTTCTAATGGCTCAGTGGATTCCTCCTGGGGATTTGGTGGGAATACATGGAAAAGCTGTTCAGTTTCTATTGTCTTTTGACCCAAGATGAGTCTCAGGGCTACCCTGCCACGTGGGGAGGATGGTTTGGCTTTCATTACCTCTGTTCTCATGCCCTTTCCAGAGTTCTTATCCATGGTAGCTATAAGACAAAGGGAAAGGAAACATAATTAAGGTCATGTGGGGAGCTAGGATGAGAAAAATAGAGTTGGGAGGCCAAGTCTGTCCTTTTGGGGTGTCAGGGTCTTTTATGAAGCCATTTCAGTAAACAGAGGCATCGAGCCCCACTTTGGACCATCACCCAGCCTTTCCACTCCGAGGCCAGGGCTGAGGCTGCCTAGATAGACAAAGTTGAAGACCATGACTGACACCAAGGCTCCATGCTTCTATATTTAGAACTCTTTAGGGAAAAGACTTTTGACATTGGGGATGGAGGTTTAAAGGGAACTGTAACAAGCACAGTTGATTCAACTTAGTAAGCTTGTGGGTTCTTCTGAGTTTTGTTTTTTTTTTTAAATCAATCTAACACAACAATGTTAGAAGTATAATTCTATAATAGGGTTTCTTAAGAAAGGCTTAGTTTCTGTTAAACTGCATTTAAGTTTTGAGCCCTTCAGACTCAACCACCCTATACAGGAACACACTGCTAGAATGTGGTTATCCTGCACAGCTGTAAAACTCTTTTGGAGATAGAGCTTTTCTGGTTAGGGCCACACAAATTCTGCAACATATTCAGATGGTTTGAATGGTAGGAATCTGCCCTCCTGAAGGGGATAGGCAGTAACAGTGATGGAAAATTTACAAGGAAAAGATTTTATTATTACAACAATATTATAGTGCAAATATGTAATGTGATTAAAGGATCAATGTGGCTGAAAAGAGGTTGGAAGAAAAAGTTGAGGTCAGCAGAAGCAGTTTAAATAAGCAAACAAACAAATAAATAAATTTCTCGCTAAGAAAGAAGTAAGACCTGGCTATTGCCTGCATTTTAAGTTTGGGGAGAACACAAGCTAAAGTGGGGACCAGGGTTTAGAAATGGTGTGTGGCAGCTAGGTTACCACAGAGATTGGAAAAGTAAAACTAGTAGGAAGCAAGTTATAGGCCAGTTACTTAATGTTTATAGAGATGATGCTTCTTTTCCTTCTCCCCCACCTCTTCCTTCTCTTCCTTTTCCTCCTTCTCTTCATTCTTGTTATTATTTGAATATACTTTGGGGATTGTACCTAAGTCAAATGATTTATTTTTTATTGTCACACACACACAAATTAGATTTACTCTTACTTTCTATATTTTCTAGACCTGAAATAAATCTAAGAATTTGGACCTATTTATTGCATTGAAGGTTGAAAGTTGTAAAATATCAGGTTAAATCATATGAAATAGTTTTTGTAAGAAAAAGTCAAATAGTGATTTCACATGATCAAATCTGTTGAAGGGTTTGATAAATTCTAGATGTGTCACAAAATATAATAAAATATCATCCATTATCTGATGGTAGTTATCAAGGATGAAGCTTTATGCTCGAAGTTAAAGAGTCCTTTTGAGGTTAATCCCAAAACATCAAGCTTTTGGGCCAGATAGAAACCATCATGCCTGTAGTCCTAGCATTTGGGAGGTATCCTTTGAGTCAGGAATTTGAGACTAGCCTAGGAAACATAGCCAGATGCTGGACAAAAAAGAAAAGAAAAGAAAAAAGATGATAATTAATATATAATCAACATAATTGATACCTTCCCTCTAACCTATGACTATTTTAGAATTTCTTTTAGTCAAATGAAATAAGTGTTGAAGGACTTTGAAAAATTAGAGATTGTGTTGGTGAACATAGTCCTATTGTTGCTAAGAGGAGGGCAATTAGGTTGAGACTGTTCAGACAGGAAAATACAGCCTTGCATGAGAGACCCAGCCAATTTCTCTGCATTCGAAGTAGTAGACCCAGCAGCAAATGTAGCAGATCTCTCCCCGTAATGTGAGAATGGTCCTGCAGAGCTTGGCTTTGATAAAAATGGAGACATCATTTGGATGGCACCATATTTTTTAAATTAAAAATATCTTTAGCTTTCAGCTGAGAACAGTGAGGAACAAATGGTTCTGTATGTCACCAGATCTAGTGGAGACAGGTGGTGTGTTCAGCTTGCCCTGGGGGCTTTTCTCACATGCCAAGAACACCGTGTTGCCAAATTCCAAGGTGGTTTTAATGGCTGAGCCAATAAAAGCTCCCACCTGCTTTTCCTCCTGTGAGAACAGTGGCATCCAATCAGAATTCCCCTCGGACTGGATTCTCAGCAAACTTGGGGGCTCAGAGATGCATACATTGCATTTTGCTCACAGGTATTTCTCAATTTCTCACTGGGCAGTGGAGCTTCAGGCAAGCTGATTCCCGAACACGTTCATCAGTTGGCTTGGTTTATAGTTTGAGGTTTGGCTGAGATTTTCTTTGGAGAAGAAAAAATTCACTGATAGGATTTGAAGAACACAATGTGGAGAAAGCATATGCCATTGGTACCAGAGCTTTTTTTTTTTTTCCTTTAAGCATGAAGGGGGATAAAGTGTTTGGGGAAGGGATGGGTAGATGGGGGACTGGGAAGGAAATCCCACCCACTTTCCTTGTGCCAGTTACTGATTCAAAACAGTGCACATGTTATATCATGCCTTCTTAGTATCCTGCAAAGCAGGTGGCATTATGTGCCATCTTATAGATAGAGAGACTGAGCTTCAATAGCAAAGCATTCTAGACAATGCCCTGACCTCAAAAAGAAGGTCTTTGTTTACCATGACTTAGTACTACATGGATAAAACTGTAGAGTGGAAAAAAAATCTGTCACAAAAATTTTGTATTGATTTCCTTGTTTGATCTCCAAAAGTTGCCATAAGCTGCAGGGGGCCTGGTGAAATGGAATTTAAATCTGTTATTCCTTTCTTCTTAAGACAATCTGTCCTTCAGATTTCCTGGCCAATTGTTTCTAGATTTTGTGATTTTCTCACCTGGAAACAAAACCTCTTTATTCTGGGAAGGTCCTTTTTTTTTTGTAGATAGAAAGCGAATAGCCATCCACTATGCTGGAGATTGAAGAAACCTGGTGGCCACAGGTAAGTAGGGATGGTTATTTGTTATCCAAAACTCATTATTATGCAGAACTTGGAGGTTGCTGGGGCAGACTGATGGGCAAATCTGCATGAAGCCTCTTAAGGGGAAATCTGTTCTGTTCCTCTTTGAGCATCTAACTTGTTCTCCTGGTGATTGACCTGGGTTTCACACTGTCAGAAGGGAGGTTGCTGGTGCTGAAAATCCCTGGCTAACCTGCCCTTAGCACAGGGCTCTGCCCTGAAAATAGCTCCCCCTCCCCGGTAAATTGCAAAAGCTGTACTGATGAGGGGGTCTAATACTGGAAATATGTTTCTTTGGAGTAAGCCCATGTGAATGAGGCCGGGAGAGGTAAATCTTCATCCTCAGCTGCTTTTCTGTTATGGGCCTCGGTTCCCATGACTTTTACTGGCATTGATAAGCTCAAAGGCCCTTGAGTTCTGGGACACCTGCTAGTTGATAGGTCTGGCAACTAGAGTTCTATGTTTTGCTTTTAGCAGCACCACTATGGGGGTGTCCCCAGGGCAGATGATAGGGCACTTTAGCCAATTGAAGCAACTTTCTACTTCTTCCTTGGCAAAGGGATAGTAACCACATCTGACTGCTTGCATTGAATAGGGGCCCCTGGGATTCTTGTTCCATTCAGACAAGGGGTCCCCAGCAAGAAAGACAGCCTCACCAGAAGAGGAAGTGATCTGGGGATCATATGCTTTTCATGTCAGAGTGTGGTAACGATGCACTTAAAGTGTTCCTTAGTACAAATTTTTGAATTTAAAAAATTTCTTTGAATTCTCTGGTCCTGTTTGTTCTCTTCCTCCTGGAGAAATGGGAATTCAATACACTTCTTTAGCAACTTCTACTGTGATTTTTAACACTGATTATGATCTAATTGCTAAAGTTTTAAGGTTTTAAAATCATAGTAAGCTTTATGTTATCACCAACAGACAGTAAGAAATGGAAATAATTAGAACTTAGTTTGTTCTGGAAATTTCACTAGCTGTTTTGGAAGTTCTTGTTCTTTGTCTTCCTTGAGCATTCCAAATGCTTGTTATCACAGATATGTTATCACATGCTGCTAAGCACATAACACATATGTTCTATGAAACTAGGATCATGCAATATATGTAATTTTGCATCCTCGTTTCCCTACTTAACATTACTTTACATTATTAAATATTTTTCAAAAGTGTGACTTTTAACGGGCACATTGTATTCTCTTGTATAAACACATTCTGATTTATTTGAGCAATTTTGAAACATATTGTATATTTTTAGTTTTACCATTCAAAGTAGCAGCTATGATGGACATCTTGATTATCTCTATGATCTTCTCTGATGATTCTGTTAAGGTTGCCTCTCAATATGAAATTTCTGGATCCAAAAGCAAGTTGAAGAATCTTCACACCTACTTCAGACAGTTCTTGTTAGAATAGATGCTAACCTTTAAAAAAAATTTTTTTTTTTTGTCAACGTGATCACTGAAGGCTGGGTACCTTTTCTCTCCCTCTTGTGCTTTGCTTTTCTTTGCTTTGATTGCTATTGAGTCAAACAATTTTATTGTTCTGATTCTTGGTATTTTGTGAATAGCTAATAATGTGCATTGTTTTTTCCACCAGAGTATGTATTTTTCATTATTTGCAAGTGTATTTATTTGTGTTTAGGGAAATTACCTCTTTGTTATAATCACTGAGTGTTCCTGACTTTTATGCTAGTTATTAACATGGCTTTTATTTTTGTGCATTCAAATCTATCAATTTACCCGCTTTGATATATTTCATAACATATTATTCTTTACAAATAATTCAGGCAACAGAAAATCTTTTCTAAAAATAAGTGTTTTTACTATTTGACCTACTATTGCTCTTCTATTATGCTTTAGGGGAAATGAGTTTTCCTAATACACTCCTAAGGAAACCTTTTGGAAACACTTGTTTTTTTTCCAGGCATTTTCCATTCTGTGCCAAAATACTTTCTCTTTGTATGGGATGTAAAGAATCTATTCGCTTGCCTGTTTTCCTATGGGGTGCTACTCTTTTTCTTTCAAAATTAGGCACATCCTTGACTATTCTTGTGATAACTGGAATTTCTGTCAATGTTCAGACATTAGATGGTTTAATATGATATTTGTGGCAGACATTGGCTTACTATTCACCAAGTTGCTTCCACTTCCTCCTGGTCACACAGTTAAATACATTTCTCAGTCATGTGTTTTTGGCTAACTGTGGTACATCAACTGGTTTATGGCCAAGGAAAGGCAACAAGTATTCCTTCTGGGTTCACACTCATGCCTCTTACTAGATTCTCTATTGTTTCCAAGGTGGCTTTGGAAGTCAGGCATCAAAGCTGGTGGAGCCAAGAGTTGAAAGAATTCTGAGACCCTGAATTATCATCAACCATAACCTTTCTTTTGAATGTATGTGAAGGAGAAACCAACTTCTGTTTGCTTAAGCCAGTGGGCCTTGGAGAGTTATTGGCTATGGAAACTGGTGTTACCTTAATCAACACTCTATTTTTGTGGTCAAGTTAGAGAAAACTTCAATTCATAGCAGTTTATAACATTGTATGCAAAGAAAGTAGAGTGGTGTGGGCTGAGGTCAAAGTGGAGGGATATACCTAGAGGCACATGCCATTGGGCTCTATCCTGCAATCCATAGGTGACAAGTGGTGAGAAACTTGAGGATAAGAGAGTTAGAGGAAGCCATGATCACTATTATCATATATCTCAATGTGTTTATGTGTGGCTTAAGAGAAGAGAATTATAACTAGTAACTAGAAATTATGAGAAAGCAAATTTTAGTTTATCACAAGAATTTAAAGTGATAGAATAGTTGATAGAATGATAGTTTCATTCACTATAAGAGGTTGGTAATTACCTGTCATGGATGCCTTTGGTGGAAGTAGAATTATGAGACCATTAAGATCTTCTCCACTTTGGAAAGTCAATGAGACTATGAACTACTGGGCCACATTAGTATCATGGTTGACTCCTTAGTCATCTTTCCAGATAGTTTCTCTCTGCCTGGCACTATAGGACTGATGGGCTGTTTGTAGCAACCTCATTTGAATTCACAGTGATGTTGCTTGTTGATCTATCAAGAAACTTTCCTAGATCCTCTGTTAGGTTTGCTTTCAGTTACAGGTTAAAACAAACAAACAAACCTGGATCTTTACTAGCTCATATAATGGAAAGTTCAGAAGAAGGCCAAGCCTCAGGGAAGGCTGATCCATCAACTTAAGGATATTATCAGCACTCAGATTCTTTCCATCTCTCCACCTGCTACTGCTGTGCCATTTCTGCTCTGCAGTTCTGTCCCTCATTGTTGGAAGTGATGCCAGAAACAACTGGCGTAACATGTTCCCTCAATCACGACCTCAAAAATAGATGAGTTGCAGGAAACAGAATTTGGAAATATTGTGTATGTTAAAGAGATGTAGAAAATCAAGTGGGATGAGTGAGATATGGTAAGAAAACCAAAAAAACAAAAAAACAAAAAAACAAGAAAATGTGGTTAAGTCTGACTCATTGATTATTAATTCATCATTGTGCTCAATGATTAATAGGGAAGTCCCTTAGGCTCTGGAGCAGAGGAATGACATAATGAAAAGTGTGTTCAGGGTGTCTAGCCTGATATTATGTCACTGTGAGTTGTCTCAAGGGAGGGGTGGCGTGACTAGAGAAAAAATTTCCTTTTTGAAAGTGTTGCAGTGGAATGTTAGAGTAGTTCATAAGAGCCTGTAAGAGCCAATTATTACATTTTCAGGAATTTCTGCATGCATATGTTGATACCCTGAATTGACTACGAAGAAATATTTATACCATGGAAAATGGCAACCAGTACATGTCAGGGCTTTTCACCTCTGTAAAACCAATTGACTGGCATACCGCTGGTGTTGCTCGATGCACCTAATTTTCTTAATCTGCTCTAGGATTATAAGAACTCCTATTACATAAAATAGAAAAATAATTTCCAAGACCAAAGTATATCACACAAAATCTCAAGGGGTCAATGATCAGTTATTGCTGTATGGCAAAAAAATGCCTAATACTTTATCCCCCTTCTTTCCAAATGAGTAGGTACTAGATTTATTTCATTTGAAGTACCTCCAAGGCATGATTCTAACTTAGCGCTTCTCAAACTTCAGTGTGCCTGTCGATTACCTGGAGATTCTAAATGTAGCTTCTGATTGAGTAGATCTGGAGAGGTATCTGACACCTTACATATGTAGCAAGCTCCTAGCTGATGCTGTTACTGCTGGACTGGAGACTTTCAGTAGCAAGGCTCCAAGCCTCTTTGGATTATTCATTCTGTAACTTGTTCCAGGAAAAAATGGGTGAGAAGAGCCTACTGTTGGAAGCACTAACAGTGATTCAGTTGAAGCCAGTTACTGAACAGATCAGCAGTCAAATTAGCTTGATTGATACAAGCAATCAAAAAATGAGAGCAAGAATGGAGAAGATTCTGCTTCTGTTTCTTTTGTTGTTGTCTGTTGTAGGTGATCATTATGTTCCATTGTTCGATCAAGGTAAAGAATGAATACAGACTTGAGTTGGGCAGAGTCTACCATGACACAACTTTGTCTACATGACACATTGTGTTATTTTTAACCTTGTTGCCCAGGAATCTGTTTTCAAGGGTGGATGATTGCACCACCCTCATGATCTCAGCGTCACTGAGAGATTACCATGGGATTTGGGGTGAAAAGGTGTAAGCATCTTCATTTTTCTTGGAAATAACAAAGTGAATTAGGCACAGCTTGATCCTCTGCTTTCACAGGGTTTTGAAGAACTTTCTTAGGAGTAACTGATATATCTAGGATTGTAGATCTCCATCCAGGGTCTAGAAATTTTGCAAAGCAGATCCTGGTGAAATGCCAGATTTTATTGCTGTTTTTGAAATTTCTCTGGATTCTGTTCTGATAAATCTTTTATTATAGCCCAAACCAAATTACTGTTAAGCCCAAGTTAGACTCTCTTTTGTCTCTGGAAATTAGGAAACAGTGGGAAATGCAGGGACTCTCCAGAGTGGCCTGGAAACTTCTTTGTAAACTTGAGCTCAAAGTACAGAGAGCAGATGGACACTGGGATGCCCAAGAAATGCCACAATCAGCCCTTCTGAGATGCTGCTAAGACAACAGTGGGTCAGTTTTTACCACCAAAGAATTAACTTACCATTGGACAGGTCTGAGAATTTTGACAACGAGATAAGGCAGATCCATTGAACTTTAATCCTGGAAGATCCCTAAGAAATACTGTAACCCAACTTGCAGGATTTATAGATGAGAAAACTAAGGCTCTGAGATTTTATAGTTGACCCAAAGTCACCCTGCTAGCTGCAGACAGGGCCAGGACTAGAACTCATTCCCTTGATGTTCTTTATTACACCATAAATTGTCAACTTACTATGTACCAGGTTCTATACTAAGTATTTTACTTGTATTATCTCATTTAATCATCACAAAACCATATAAAATATCTACCATTCATTTATCCATTCATTGACTTATGCCATATACACTTATTATATACCTTCTATGTGCCAGTCCCTAAGTTGCTGAATGTTGGGGTTCTGCATCTCCTGCATTAATATTCTTTCTTTTAAATATTTTTTAAGTTGTAGATGGACACAATATCTTTATTTTATGTATTTATTTTTATGTGGTGCTGAGGATTGAACCCAGTGCCTCATGCATGCGAGGCAAGTGCTCTACCACTGAGCCACAATCCCAGCCCCTTATAATATACAGGGAGCAGAAGGCAATGACTTACTAAGCCAACATTTGACAGTGACAGTGCTATGATGAAAAGGATACGGGCTAAGATGAGGATGGAGGATGCCTGAGGTGGGAGAGGATAGCTTTCAATTGAGGAGGTGACATTAGGGCCGAAATCTGTGTGACAAGCAAGGTGTTTCAGAAAAAAGAGACAGCAAGTATAAAACTCCAAGGAAGAAAGGAGCGTGGTGTATTCAAAAAATAGGAATAAAGTCAGAGTGATCACTGGTGAGGGAAACAGTGAAATGAGATAAGAACCGTGGAGCATCCTCAAGGCCAAGGTAGAGAGTTTGGAAAAGTGGAAAGCCTTTGGGGAGGTTTAAAGCAGGAAAGTGAAATGACTCTATTTCCAGTTATTATTGTTTCTGTTCCTTTTCTATCACTTCCTCAGTTTACAACTGAGAAACCAAGAAACACAGAGGTCCCATGACTTGGCCAAGGTCACTTGGCTCTTAAGTGGCATGGGTGGCGTCAGCTGTGGTTTGAACAGCTCCAGATACCACACTGCTCTCTTTTCCATTTTTCCTGACACCAGTTTTTTGTTCCTCTACTCACCCTCTTCTTCCAGGTAAAGCAGTTTAGTGTGTGAAGTAAATTTTTAAAAAACTTTCTAAGCTTACTAAGTTTGAGCTCATTTTTGCCCCCTGAAAATCGGTCAGGGCAGCGTGCTTCACTGCATCCTGCTCTTAAACTATGGAAGGAATTTTTTTTTCCTTGGGTGGATTCTAATGTTAAAAGTCTTCCAGCAGCTACTTCTTTTGGGTTTTGCTCTCACTGGTGTTGCCATTATCTTTTGGACACTGGCCAGGCTGATATAGCAGATGCATGGTGGGCACTGATGCATTTCAATAGAAATGTACAGAAATGGAAAGGAACGAGATGGGAGCTTTTTAATGTTCTTTCCCATGAACCTGAAAGAATTAGCAAATGAGGTGATTTAAAGGTGGGCTAAGTCCTCTTTCTGTGCCCTTCCTTCACAATTCCGTCCAAATGCTGTCTGACAGCTGAGTAAAGTCGATGTTCACACAGTGTATATGTGTTTGTGTGTGGCGGGGGACAGATAGAGTTAGAGGAGGGAAGGAATGCTTTGGTAGCTCAGGGCAGGACACTGGAGCCCAAGTAGGGCATGGAGGGTGTCTGTACAGTCATAGGTGTTGAAGCCTAAGAGGGGTGAGGATGTTGTCTGTAGTGGTGTGGGGTGGGCAGCAATGACAGAGTGAACAATAGCTTTGAGCAACCTGGTGTCCAGAGTTTGGCTCCTAAATACTATTTCCCACTAAAAGAAATCAGGGCTCCTTGGAGAAATGACTTATTTCAGTGTGGGGGCAGGCAAAGAACAAGGTGAATTTGGAATATCACATTGTGCCAACAAATAAGACTCAAAGAATGATGAAGGCATGTCAAAAAGACACAAAGGTCAACTGTATATGGAGATTCCTTAGAAAACTTGGAATGAAACCACCATTTGACCCAGCTATCCCACTCTTCCATCTATACCCAAAGGCCTTAAAAACAGCATACTACAGTGATGCAGCCACTTCAATGTTTATAGCAGCTCAATTCACAATAGCTAAACTGTGGAACCAACCTAGATGCCCTTCAACAGATGAATGGATAAAGAAACTGTGGTATATATACACAATGGAATATTACTCAGCATTAAAAGAGAATAAAATTATGGTATTTGCAGGTAAGTGGAGTTAGAGAATATCATGCTAAGCGAGGTAAGCCAATCCCAAAAAACCAAAGGCCAAATATTCTCTCTGATAAGTGGATGCTGATCCATAATGGGGGAGGGGGCATGGGAAGAATGGAAGAACTCTGATTGGGCAAAGGAGAGAGAGGGGAAGGGAGGGGACATGGGGGCAGGAAAGATGGTGGATTGAGATGGTCATCATTACCCTAGGTTCATGTATGACTGCACATATGGTGCGACTCTACATCGTGTACAACCAGAGAGATGAAAAGTTGTGCTCCATTTGTGTACAATTAATCAAAATGCATTCTGCTGTCATATTTACCTAATTAGAATAAATACTTTTTTTTAAAAAAAGGTCACCTGCAAGGGCTCCTAGTAGCCAAATCTGGGATATTTTGGGCATTAAAAGTGATAACAGATTATAACTGAATGAATAAATGTGAATCAGAGTCCACATTAACATAAATAAATTAATTACCAAATATAAAACTTGATAATTTCTTGAGGAATGAGATACTTGCACTTTCAAGGTGACTTCTTATGATACTAACAAATTACAAACTAAAAATGAGTAATTTACATCTGTGGATCAGCCAAGTTTCTCCAGTTAACATCATCAGTAACGGAACAAATGAAAAGTATGTGCCATCCATTAAAGGCAGGGAAAAGTGCACAGTACCACCTCTGTGATATTCCTACCCAAGATGCCTAATCAGAATCTAATCATGAGGATAAACCACAAAAATTCAAACCAAGGTTTATTCTTTAAAATACTAGGCTATAATCTTTTAAAATGCCAGGATCATGAAGGTCAAGGAAAGATCAAGAAGCTGTGGCAGACTGAAGGATGCTAAACAGCCATGATGGGTAAATGCAACTTGAGATTCAAGAATGGCTCCTTTGCTAGAAAAGACATCGCTGGGACAAGTGGAGGCATGTAAATGGGGTTGAGGATGAGTTGTTATGTCCATGTTGCTCCCCAAGTTGTGGTGGTCAGTATGTGGTTATAGGATAAATACACTAAAACATTCATGGCTGATGATGTTTGATGTCAGTGGCTACTTTCAAATTGTTCAGAGGTACTGTTTCTGCCATTTTTCTAATGTTAGTAACTGTTTTTAAATAAAATATTTAAAAATGAAATGAAAGCAGGGTAGAAGTTCAAGGAATTAGTGTCTCTCCTATGCTGTATAATTGTATTTAAAATGAAACCTTGTTATGAGGCATCCTGGCTCCAAAACCAGATTGCCCGGGTTTGAATCTCTATTCTCTTCATGCCTGTTTCCTCTTATGTCAGAGTGCATAGGGGATAATAACCCATTTTACATGGTTAAAATAATTTGGGCCATGCTGAGGTCCCATGAAAGCAGGAGGAAGTGTTTCTGGAGGAGAAACACAAATCTTTCTGGTGATGGTGGGAGGAACTTACCAGATTCCAAGTGGGGGACGTGTGCTGTAGGGTACCTTGAACTATCACACCTCAGCCTGGGCGCTCTATATCATCAGCTCAGTAAGCTCTCAACTCCCCAAATCCCCAGAGTTTCTCTGGAATTTGGTGTAGCGTGTCTCACATGCCATAGACAAAGCACCGTTTAATCTTTTTATTGCCATCCCTGTGTTCCTGCAGGCTGTTGTATAACCAGACAAGGTGTCAGGCCCTTAGCCCCGGTCTCTTGACAGGTCTCTTGATTCATTGTTTGAGCCAGATTCCTCAAGTGCTCTGGTCACTTTGTGTCCATTCCACATTTTAGGAGATTCCAACTATTTTTGGTAAGAAAACAAATATCTTCCAGGCTGCCAGAAAGTTTTCCAAGACACATCCTGATTCATTATACAACCACCAAGATACAAAGCCCTAAAAATAGCAAACTTGCTTTAATGTTTCGTTTGGCATCAGGATGCTAAGTTCATATTAACTGCAGTCAGTATTTTAGACTGATTTCATTTAATTTCCTGGGTATTATGCTCTTTGGCTGTGGAGGGCAACTTCTTGTTTATCTTTATCTCTGCTTGGCTTCAGATTAAGGATCTGTGCTTAAAAAGAAAATTAAAAAAAAAAAAAAAGCTCTAACTTTTCTTTTCATCACCCATCTGTTTAATAATTATTTTCCCTTTTCTTTTTTTAACTTGCTTGCTATACTAACATTATTGTGTCTAAATAGAATGTCTATATTTGATTGCATTGTTCCTTTTAAAACCTTTTTCCTTATTTGTTCAGTTAGAATTTATCATTTGCCAGAGCTAGAACCTTCTCAATAATGCAAAAATCGAAATGACTTTCACAAATCCCAGCGGGTTAATAATAATGTGTGTATTTATCTCTGAGATCCATTAAGGAAGAAACCTTTCCTATTTCCATTTATTTCTTTGGTGGGGGACTTTAAAATTTTAATTTAAATATGGATTGTTTAGGACTTAACTTGACCCCAATTGGCATCTCTATATTTTATTAAGTTGCAAAATAAACTTTAGATAAAATGCATTTAGAGAATGGATGTGAAGTGCAATTGATAAATCCTGATTATATTCTCTCATCTGGGCATGATGGCGTGGGCTAGGAAAAGAGTTTTAGCCTTATAATATGTGTTCTTTCATTTTCCTTGCTTAGTCCTATGAGGTCAAGTTTAAACTGGGGACTATAGAATTTAACTGTTTTTCTATGTTCCTTTTCTTTTTGGTACTGGGGATCAAACTCAGGGGCACTTAACCACTGAACCACATCCCCAGCCCTTTTTTATATTTTATTTAGAGACAAGGTTTCACTGAGTTGCTTAGAGCCTCACTAAGTTGCTGAGCTGGCTTTGAATTCGCAATCCTCCTGCCTCAGCCTCCCAAGCCACTGGGATTACTGGTGAGCACCACTGCAGCTGGCCTATGTTACTATTTGACTGGCATCCAAGTACGCATTATCTCATAGTCTATAGTAGATGTGCTCTGTCTCTCTCTCCCTCCCTCTCCCTCTATCTCTTTCCTTCCCTCATCATAATATAAGTATACACATATATATCCCTGTATTGCTATAAAGTTTCACAGGAATTGCCTTTGGTAAATGTTTGCACCAGCATTTGTGGGTTAGGGACCATTGGGGTCCAAGATCACTGTGACTTGGACAGTCCTGCTCTGATGAGTTCTCTCTACCAGCTATGTTTGGATGAATACTTGGAGAAACCAGTTTGAGTTGATTTGTTTAAACATAGTCATTGAACCCACATTCTGAAACCTGTTACCTTTTCATATTTGACATACAACCAACCTGAGCTTCTCCTGTGTTTTGGCTACAGAATAAAGAAAAACCATGATTCAGGCACAGTGCTGACTAGACAGAGCCTCTTTAAGGGTGGGCAATGTTCCTTTGACATGTATATTCATTATGTCAATTGTAGGGGCTTGAGGACACTTTGAAATTTTAATATAATTTCAGACATATAAAAAGTTTAAGAGTAGCACAAATAATTATTTGAATTTTCTAGCGTCTGCATAGTTCACATTTTGACTTATTTGCTCTTTCATTTCCTTTTTTTCTTAAACTGTGTGAGAGTAAGTTGAAGATACCACATTCATTTACCCCAAAACATTTGAGTGCATATTTTCTAAGATCAAACATATTCCCTTCCATAACCATATATCTCTAATCAAAATTAGAAAATTTGACATTAGCATAATACTATTATCAAATCCACAGCCTAGATATAAATTTTGTCAATTATCTCAATATCTTCTATAATTATTTTTAAAATTGATTATGTTTGGAAACACTGAGTTTTGATATGGCTACCTTTGTGTTTGGCCATTTTCTCCTTCATTAGTGTATTTAACTGAACTGAAACTACATTCAGAATCATTTGTTTTCTAAAGCAATGTCTTACTGGAAGCTTTTCTGAGTATGAGCCCCCTCAGCTCACTGCTATATTTGCTAACTGAACAAGTGGATAAAAGTCCACTTTTAGGCTCCAGATACCTCAGCTTCCTAATTATTCTTTTAATAAGGGTCATCTTGTGTCACTCAGCTTACCCTGTTCTGTGGCTTCTGAGAAACCCCCCACGTCTACTTTCTAGTGGCTTGTGTATGCCTGCATTTGCCCTCTCCACAAAAGGGGATATTATGTGAGCTCTGTGGAAGGCACTTCCCTTCTGTTTTTTTAGGGTCCACATCTTCCTTCCCTTTAAAAATATAAAACCAAGCCGGGCGTGGTGGTGCACACCTATAATCCTAATACTTTGGGAGGCTGAGACAGGAGAACTGCGAGTTCAAAGCCAGCCTCAGCAACGGCGAGGTGCTAAGCAACTCAGTGAGACCCTGTCTCTACATAAAACACAAAACAGGGCTGGGGATGTGGCTCAGTGGTCGAGTGCCCCTGAGTTCAATCCCCAGTACCAAAAATAAATAAATAAAATAAAACCAAGTCTAGGGACTTTATTGTTCCATTTCTAAATCTGCATTTAATCAATGACTCTAGGGTGCTTTGGGAGATCTTTAAGGTTTTTCTTCACTCTCATGGCATTTATTGATCCTGCCATTTGCTCACTTGGCCAAAGAGAGCAGTGATTTGATAGAATCCTAGAGCTAGAGGTTGGATGCAGAACTTCTGGGCTCCTAGCACCCTTTCTGGCTGTGGGATCTTGAGCATGCATCTGAACTCATTTTTCATACCAAGAGCTAAGGTTTAGAAAAGATCTAGGACTCAGGTGGAGGCATAGATGGCTTGTTATAAGACAGGACTCCTTGTCTCAGCTCTGCCAATTACCACAGCAAACCTTAACCTCTTGGAATAATCATTTATAAAAACAGTAATTATCATTCTAGAACCATGCCTGGCATGTGGGGGGATACTCAGTACTTAGCTTTATGAAGATGATAATGTTTTTATTTTTCTATTATCTTTAGTATAATTTATAGCCTACTGATCTAGCTATGCTGCTGGGACTGGCTAGTAGGTCACATGTGAGTGTTAACTGGATCACTCTGTAGGGCCCACCCAGAGCACTGTGGGGAGAATTCTGGCCCCAAGACTCTCCTCGTTCCCTCATGTTCTCTTTTCTCTCTCCTCTTTTCTCATGTACAAATCACTCTTGATGCTTACTGCAGAAAATCAGCCATCCTTTTGATTGAAGGAGGTTAATGATCGTTCCTGCCCAAGTAAGGATATTTTTCTCTGATGAGAGAGGGCAGGGAGGAAAGGGAGGGGGAAGTAGAAGGTGTTGGATGAGAAGAGAAAGAAAAGCAGAGGGCTAGCAAGCCGGGGGAGCTCAGAGGAAATGAAGAGGGTCTCAGGGCTGGAACTATTTCTGGTTTCCATGTGGCATGACCCACCTGGGCAGCTAAGAAGGACTCACTCACCTAGGAGTTTTCAAAGTAGAAAGTATTATGGTCTGAGCAATCCTGACATATTCCATTGACTTTAATTAGGAATAATTTATTGAGCATTTGTGTATCTACATCACCATCCTGATTACTGTAAAATATGGGTGACTAAGAGACAGGTTCACCCCTGACGTCCCTGGGGACTGAGGGCCCCACCATTCCTTATAATTCAACTGAAGCTTCCCATGTAAATTACTTAGTCAGATCTGCTGTCTGGGACAGACTCTAAGCTCAGAAGGCCAGGCCAGAGTCTGTCTTTCTCACCTTGGCATCTACAGAGTCTATTGGGAGTTGCAGTGTAACTGTTGCTAACTACCTTGAGTGAAGCCATAGGTCACAGGTTAAGTTGTGTGAAAGGCTCAGTCCTCTAGAAATTCCCTTACTTCAGACACAAGTTCTGGGGTTTTCAGGCCACCTGTGTTTTTCACTAACTTGGTACAAATTTAGGGATTCTCCTTACCCCCTTGAGATTAGTAATATACTAGAATGATTCTGTCCTATGATCACAATTTCATTATAAAGGATAGAAATCAGGACTAGACAAATGAACAGATGCGCAGAGTGAGGTCTGGTAGGATTCCAGTGAAGCTTCCTTGTCCTCAAGACGTATCATCTTCTTGGTATATCAATGTGTATCATCAGCCCAGAACCTTTGCTGAGTTTTGAGTCCAGAGTTTTTCTTGGGGGTTCATTACCAAGGCATGATTGGTTGAACCATTGGCCACATGATGCTCTCCATTTCTAATTTCCCTCCCACTCCAGAAGGTCAGGCTGATATCATGTGGCTTAAGCCTGGACTCCCTAATCATTTGGTTGGTCTTTCCAGTATAGCCATCCCCTACCCTGTAACTACCCAGAGGCAGACCATGGGTTAGTAGAAACTCAGATGTGGGCCAATAATACCAGACATCCCTACCACTTAGGGAAGTCCATGGATTTAGAAGCTTCCTCCCAGGAACCAGGGACAAAGACCAGTCAGATTCTTCGCTGTACAATAGAAGCACTGCAAAGTCTGAACAGCGTAGGGTGAACCAAAAAGCTGGAATGGTGGGTGACAAGTACATAGCCTAGAGCTAATTCAGGATGTACAGTCACTCACTCACTGTCATATGACCTTGGATGAGCCCCTTCACCTCTCTTTTCTGCATCAGAAAATGGGAATAATAAAAGCATCTACCTCATAGGTTTGTTACATGGATTAAGTAAATTTTTATTTATCAGGATTTCCTCAGCATTTCAGAAGGGCAGAGTGACAGCCACACCACTCTTTGTTTGATGAACCATTTAGTGCCTTCCCCTGTATCTCTCTGGATTGGAGCCAAGAAAGACAGTTGGCCTAAGGTCCAGGTCCTCAGCCATCAGCTGCTCCTCAGTTTACATCACGAAGACTTCACTGGCAGGTTTGTGCTTCCTACCATGTTTTTTCAGTTAGAAAGAGCAAGCAGTCAGAAACTCCCAGACTGAGGACCATGTCACATCAGCAGGAGCTGTTCTTCACCAAGTGACAGAAAGGAGCCTCTGTCCCCATCTCCTTATCATTCTTCCACATGCCCATGTGTGATTGTCCTGACGGCAGCTCTGCTCCACTTGGCAGACAGCAGAGTCTCTGGCCAGCAGGCAGAGCCCTCCTAAGAGAAATTGGGGTTTAATACCAGAGATCCAGGATGTACAGTCACTCGAATGCCTCCAGACCTGTGGGGGTGAAGGGAAGGAGGAGGGCAGAAAGGCACAGTGGGAAAGAGAAGTGTGATTTCTAAAAAAAAAAAAAAAGTGTCTTGCTGCTGCCTCCCGCCAGCTAGTTCTGTTCTCTCAGGTGCATTTGCCTGAGTTACTGTTGGTGGCCACACGGAGAGCTCTGCTTTTATCTGGAAGAACATCTCTTGGCTCCCTTGGCAAGCCTGCTGGAAAAAATGAGCTCAAGACACCTTTCAGTGTCATCCATGCTTAAATCTCTCTGATCACCACATCATTCGTGTCAATAACTGGCCCCCGCCACACACCCCCACACTGTGTTCCTTTTATCTTTCCCTCCGCAGGAGCATGTTGGGTGCTCAGTTTGCCCTCAGGCCCTTTGGGCTTCTTTTTGGAGCCAATGAAGGGCCCCCAGCAAGAGCTGGCTGATAACAAGCGGTCTCTGCATCTGTGATCAGAGATGGGCCTGGGGAGGCAGGCCCAGGGGTGTCAGTATTAGAAAGGTTTCTCTGGAATGAGGGATACAGTGTGTCTAATCAGCACTGCCCACCTGGCCTTGCTTAGTGCCCGTGACCAAGGAAACCAGGAGGGGAAGGATGGAGCAGCAGGGAGAGGATGCTGGGATCAGAGATGTCAGTGTCTGGCAGAAGGGAGGCTGCTTGCAAGCCCTCTGGAGTCAGCTGGTCGAGGGTGAGATGGAAGTGCAAGAAGGAGACATTCTTTGCCTGGACGAGACCTGTCTCTCAGTTGCCTCAGGAATAGAGGGCAAGGAAGGGCAGCTGGTTGGGGCTTGCTCCCAGGGCACACAGTGGCCAACTCCCACTGCCCTCGGGCCCAGCATCTATCAGGGATGCACTTGGATCTAACACTGTGCTCTCAACAGCTTGCTCCTTTTTAACTGACATGACCAGAGGAAAAAAAATTGAAAAAATGAAAAAACAAAAAGCAAAACAAACAAAAAACTCTTGGAATAGGAATAAAGTCTTTAAATACTGACTAAACTAGGTTATCCCCTCCTCTGTCTTGCTTGCCCCAGGCCTGGCCACAGTGCTGGTGCCCTGATTTTGGGCTATGTGCTCTGAGGAGGACAGGGGCTCAGTGGGGAGAGGACTGGCCACTTGGCCCTACCAGCAGATGCTGGAGGGACAGTCTGATGCTAAACAAATGACCACAGAAGTTCCCAGGCCTCTTTAGAGCTTGAGAATCAGGACAAATATCCATCATGGAAACGACATTGAAAGAGACTCAGAATATTAAAGTCAGTGGAGTTAAATGACTTGCTGAAGATCATTTATTTATTTGTTCCAGAAACATCTGCTGAGTGCCAGCCTCTGGGAGGAATGTTAAGATATGACATGAATAAAGTGTTTTCGAAGTCACCCGTTTCAGCAGGCTCTGATCATGGCCAGTGGCAGGTGCAAACCCAGATGTCTCCAAACCAAGCCAGGAAGTGTTCAAGTCCCAGCTGAGGGAGGTGGGAGTAGGGGATCCAGGCTCAGTCTTGTGTTGTCAGCCTCTGCAGTGCTGCCTCCCATGTATCCACGGAGCATGGCCTCCCTTGAAATTCTTCCCTGTTTGTCAAATCCTTACTGACTTTGGCCTAAGATTGCTGCTGTGCATGCTCCATCTCCCTCTGTCAACATTCTGCCTGGAGACCTCCTTTCGCAAGGCAATGTTCATTGGAGATATTTTTAATCTTCCATTTTGTTGTAAGTAACAATTATTCCAAATATTTTGCTATTATAACAGATTTTTCTAATCTCCTATAATATTTCTTCTCATCATTTTTTTTAGCCTTTGGAAAAAATATTGCAACACATTATGTTTATTATTGTATTGCCACTTCAAAGCCAGTGCCCCACAGTATGGTGTTTATTATAGCAGGGTATCTATGTCCATCTCAGTCAACTAAGCAGTGGCACAAATAAACACAAAATATCAGTGGCACATTACAAGCACTTGTTTCTAGCTCATGTGACTGCAGGTCAACCAGGCTTGGCTAGGTGGGGATCCAAGCTCTAGGCTTAGAGCAAGTCTGTCTCATATAGCTGTCGTTGTTCTTGGACTAGCAGGCTGCAAGGGCATATTCTTTTCATGACAATATCAGAACTTCAACAGGGACCCAGGGAAGCAAACCATGTCTTGGACCCAGACTCAGAACTTGTGCAGTCACTTCTGCTTACATTCCAATGACCAAAGCAAGTCTCACTCATAGTCAAGCACAACATCAGTGTGGCAGAGATATATATTCTTCTAGTGAGAACAACTACAAAATCACATGGCAAAGGGGAGGTGTGGGGAATTGGGAAGATAATGTAATCTGTTAGCTATAATTTAGCAGAAGAAGGGTATGTGACAGTCTCTTAAGAAAGCTTTCAGTTAATCTTCTTGCACTCAGTGCCAACCTCCCCTACTTCCAGAAATACTTGGTCCTAATTTCTGAGCCGTCTGGGGTCATGCAACATAGATCCCGTTGCTTCTTAGCTTTCCCACTACCGCCTTAAGATTCACATTTTCAGGTTTGTTGGGTCAATTGCTACTTGCCCATCTGCTTTCCAGCTTCTGAAATATCATTGCTGTAGTCTTTTTTTTTTTTTCATTTTCTTTGTCCTTGTAGGTTTCTCTCTGTAATAAAATCCTCTTACTATCATTGTCATGGAGTTTGGGGAGAAAGCAGAGCTATATGCTTCATGGTTGCCAGCTGGCTCTTAACCCATAACAAGTAGCCACCTTGCCCTTGTTGGCTGCTTTGGCTTTAATTATGAGCTACTCAGCACCTTGTTGCCCAGAGGCAATCAAGTGAAGGAACTTTGATGAAGTGTCTGGCGGGTTGCTGGCTCACTTCTCAGTCTGGGTTGCAGGAACAGTATCAGCTGCAGAATAACCCTTTCTGACTCAAGGTTGTGTTCATAAACACAAATAAATGATAGATACCATCTACCTCTTCAGAGTTCTGAATGAGTAATGTATTTATTTTTTACCTGATCCTGAGGCCTAAGAATCATTTAGAGCTGGGTATGGTGGTGCACACCTGTAATCCCATCAGCTCGGGAGGCTGAGGAAGGAGAATTGCAAGTCCAAACCAGTCTCAGCAACAAGGGCTGGGAATATGGCTCAGTGGTTAAGTGGCCTGCATTCAATCCCTGGTACCAAAATAATAATAATAATAATAATAATAATAATAATAATATTATTATTATTATTATTTAGATTAACATGCAAGTGCATGTGCACCCCCCCACTAACCAGCTAGATTTTCTTATGCAAAAGGATAATATCTATGTGGTCTATTTTTGACTGCCTTCAATCTTTTTCTATCAGTTCATTGGAAATAAAGGGGGCTGGGAGAGAGACTTTATAAGTCATTATTTAGTCAGCTGTTTAATTTTTTTCTAATATGGATTGACCACTGGAGCTCCCATCTGCCAGATAAGAAGACTGAGGACAAAGGATACTTTAATAGTAATAACATTTATGTCCTAAAGTTTGTTAGACCCGCAACCTCTCTAACAGCACTGGGCATATACAGCCAGCATGATACGAGCTATCGAGGGGAAAAACCATTTTGGAAACATTTTGGAGTACCAGTGGGACAAGGTACAGGCAGGGGAAGAAGGGAGATTAACCTGAGATGATTATTGAACCTTGTTATGATTTGGATGTGAGTGTCCCCCAAAAGCTCATGGGTGAGACAATGCAAGAAAGTTCAGAGAAGAAACAATTGGGTTATGAGAGCCACCTGATGGGATTAATTGAGTGCTAACAGAAGGCAGGTGGGGTGTGGCTGGAGAAGGTGAGGCACTGGGGACGTGGCTTTGGGGTATTTATTTTATATCTGGTGAGGGGAGTCTCTCTCAGCTTTCTGATCATCATGTGAGCTACTTCCCTCCACCACACCCTTCTGTCATGTTGTTCACCATCACCTCAGGCCCAGAGGAACGGAGCCAGCTGTCCATGGATTGAGACCTTTTGAAACCATGAGCCTCCAAGTAAACTTTTCCTCCTTTAAAGTTGTTATGGTTAGGTGTTTTTAGTCACAGAAGCAAAAAAAGCTGACTAAAACAAACCTGTAACCAGAAAACGGGGGTTCAAATTCCAATTCTGTCTCTTACGTTCTATATGACCTTGGATTATTTTTTTCATCTCTTGAATGAGAAAACAAGTCTTCTCATTCATTGGGTTGTTAGGAAAATTAAAGGGTCCAAGGAAAAGCTGTGTGCTAAATAAATATGCTATTCAAATACAAGTCTCTATTTGAAGATACTTTTGAATATAAGTAACTTATGTAGGTGGGTTGGTCATAAGTTGTGCATTTTGATGTGCTTTCTGTTGCTTGGAATGCGTTATTCCTGGAAAATGAAATGAACTTTGCGAGTTGTTTACTATTTGATACACTTAATAATAAATAACCAGTGGGCACTTGGTTGGTGCCAGGCCCTGTTCTAAGCATATTAAATCATCTAATCCTCAGAAAACTCTAGAAAGTGGGTTATCTAGCTATTATTATCATTTTTAAATGAAGGAAACTGAGGCCCAGGAAGTTAAGGGAAAATCTCGCCTCACTGACTGGTAGAGCCAGGGCCCACCACAGGCAGCCTGGCTCCAGGGTCTGCAGGTGACCACTGCCCGACACTTGGGTTGCAGAATGGCCTCCTGCATACCACCATCCTCTTCGCTTCTCCTTTCTGGGCTCCTCTTCCTCTGGAGGTCCACTACCTGTTCATGTCTCCAGCCCCTCCAGGGCTTTATTCTCATCTCACTTAATACCCTTTCCCTAAACAGGGGCTCCGTATCCATGGCTTCCACTAGCATCTCTATGCTAATAACTTCCATACCCATGTTCAACCCGGGTCTCTCTCATGGCTCCCAGGGGGATTTATTCAGCTGCCTATTTTTATCCCTTGCAGGCCTTTAAAATTCACCTCCAACTCCTGAACTTTTGCTCATGATCTTTTCATATCCACTAAAGCAGCTCCTTATAGAAGCACCCTTCACTGAAGCCGGTGAGGAAGAGGCATGAGATCACTTTCAAGTCTCCTTATTCACTTTCTTTATCCATCCAGCTCCTCAGGAAGTCCCATCAACTCAGTCACCTAAGTAGCTCAATGTTGTCTATGTCTTTACATCTTGGGCCAGCATCCTAGTCCTGACCAGCAACCTCTCTCACCTCCATGAGTGACACCTTCTCTGAACAATCTCCCTGCCTCTAGTCTTGCTCCTCTAGTCCTTGTCTTACACTGTACTCATGACCTTTCCATGACATGAAACTAATCATGGACCTTCCAGCTTAGAACCCCTCAAGGGTCTTAAGATAAAGGCCACCTTCTTTAACTTGGCTCCCAAGTTGGTAATGACCTTGCCCATCCTACTACTTCAGCTTTGGCTTCCATGCTACTTTTTCTTGCATTCTCTTGTACTGAAATAGCAAACTGCTTTCAGCATCCTGTGCACATGTCTTTCCCTTCAGGACCTCTGCACATGAAGCTGTTTCTTTTGCCAAGAACCATGTCCATCACTTATCCACTACACTTTGAGGTCTAGTTTCTAGTCATACTTCAGGTTTTAATTTAAAGGGCAAACTTTCTGGGAAGCCTTCCTTGACTCTCCTAGCCTTTATTAAGTGCCATTTATGTGCCCTATATAACACTTAACTATAATTTATTGCAGTTGCTGGGTTGATTGTCTTTCTGGCTACACTGTAAATCCCTTAAGGGCAGGTTCCATGTAGGTCTAGGTTATGACTGTCTCCCTTGAAACTAGCACAAAGCCTGGCTCATAACAGGAACTCAATAATTATTCATTGAATGTTAAATGAGTGTTATACAAAAACACCAGAAGTTATAAATTCCCCAAATAAGAACCCCCCAAAATTCGGTATTCTTCTGTTCTTAATAGATCACCAAGTGAGAAGGAACAATGAAATAAATCATTCAAGACACTGAGGGGATAAAAGAAAGTAAGAAGCAGACTCTTCTTTTTTCAGAAAGTTTGATGCCCTATTAACTTATCTTTTGTTCCCCTGAGGAAGTGAGGAGGTGATAGAGAATAGTTCATGAGGTGGAAGAGATTCTGAAGGGTATTTCTTTTTTCTTTTTCTTTTTTTTTTTTTTTTGCGGGGGAGGGTGGTGGTGGTAATGGGGATTGAACCCAGAGGTGCTTAACCACTGAGCCACATCCCCAGCCTTATTTTGTATTTTTATTTAGAGACAGGGTTTCACTGAATTGCTTAGCACCTTGCTTTTGCTGAGGCTGGCTTGAACTGGAGATCCTCCTGCCTTAGCCTCCCTAGCTGCTGGGATTACAGGTGTGAGCCACTGCACCCGGCCCTGAGGGTATTTCTAAATGCTTTGTGCCAGTGAGAAAAGGGGAAATTTGAGGACCTTTTTTTCAAATTAAACAAAAGAGTTGGCTCACAACTCTTTAAACGCTGAAATCCAGGGCTGGCAGGAGATGAAGTTTTGAAAGCAGGGATTGAGGACAGTGTCTGGGCTAACCTTTGCCATCATGAAACTTGTTCTGTGTGTGCAAATTTACCAAAGCCACGAATCACCTGTGTTCCATAGCACATTGATGAAGGTGATGTGGGCTCACGGTATCCGCAGGATCACTTTTCCCTAAACAGGCTTCTCTCCCACTGCTCTCCATATTCACTGTGGTTTAATTTCCTCTGTAGCAGTCTCTTCCTCCATATGAATAGACCAATAGCAACTCCAGTCATTAGAGAGAAAGTTCCAAATGAGATTTCCTAGTCTCTTAGCTCTCTCCAATTTTCCTCTGAATCACATGGCATAGTTTGTAATTTTAAGCTTATTTGCATGATTTTTTAAAAAAATTGTCTGCTCTCTTCCCTATTTTAGCTCCTACCTCCTCCCTTTCCCTACCTCTATCCCCACCCTACACTTTGACTACTGAGGGCAGAGCCTGTGTTTATTTTGTTTCTCAGAGCCTAGTGTAAAGTCTGGCACATAGTAGGACCTCAATCAATGCTTGGTTAAAAAGAAGCTGGTTGAGAGGGTCTCTTAATGAGGAAAGACATGCAGGAGACTTTGTGATTATTGCACATATTAACTGGCTCTCCAGAGTCTTGCTCCGGTTACCTTAGGTGAAAAGATTAATTGCAAGAGAGGAACAAGGAAGACTAAGAAGGCCTCTTCACAGACGGCATGCTGAGCAGTCATTGCTCTGACAGTCCAGCAATTGTTCCCCTGCCTTCTGTGTCAGTGGCTCTGTTTTCATCTGTCACACTTCAGTGCTAACCGGAAGCAAAGGCTACAAGGCTGGGATCGGAACAAAAATTTACTGATGGGATTATTTGTAGAGGTGCAGGAATGAGCACGGGAGCCAGGCAGGTAGCCAAAGCACCTGGGAACCAGTGTGAAGCTATTACTCTTGAGTCTGGTAGCAAAAGCTGGAGGTGTGGAAGGGACCACCAGCAGGTGCCATCCCTAGGGAGGGATGGAATATGGAAGAAATGCCTCAAAATTTCTCTCCTCTCACCCTTTGATCTCCTGCATCTTCCGGTTGACACTGCCCGATGGGAAAGGATCCCAGGTGATGCCATCTTTACAGGTCAGCTTCCTAAGGCACAGGCAGGCAGGTGAACTGCTATCAAGGGCCATTCTTCTTGGTGATTCCCTCTCACAGAGGCTGCTTGCAATCAGCTTCTTCCTGCTCACATGCTCCAGACAGCCTGGTACTTGCTGTCCCTTGACTTCAGTTTTCTGGATGTGTCCTCCTGCTTCTCTGCCACCCTACTTTCTACTGTTCTTCACATGTTTTGCATTTAAACTCTTTCAGGATAAATCTGATGGTGTCACTCTTCAATATTGGACAAGACATCCACAGGTTAGCTCATAAAAACTGCCTTTGGGTCGAGCACCTCTCCCTGGGTTAGCTACAAAGCAGACTGGCCTATGATAAAAACTTTCAGAAGGGGCCATGGGGTAACAGATTTCCCAGAGGAAACAGTCTGACTGAAACACACCTTGTCTGGCTTGTCTAATACATTCACTTTTACCCCAATGATGGCCATCTTCACGTATGAAGGATGATAATATTAGGTTGCTGGAAGGGACCAGCTAATACTCCCCATTAGAGTAACCCAGGACAAGTTGCTCCTGATGATCAGATTTATCAAAGCTGTCAGATAACAATCAAGAATGTAAAGAGAGAGCCTACAGAATGGGAGAAAATCTTTGCCACCTACACCTCAGATACAGCATTAATCTCTAGGGTATACAAACAACTCAAAAAACTTAACACCCCAAAACCAAACAATCCAACCAATAAATGGGCAAAAGGAACTTAACAGGAGGAGGAATATGATCAGTCAACAAATACATGAAAAATATTCAACATCTCTAGCAATTAGAGAAATGTAAATTAAAACTACACTGAGATTTCATCTTACTTTAGTCAGAATGGCAATTATCAAGAATACAAGTAATAAGAAATGTTGGGGAGGATGTGGGGGAAAAGGTACATTCATACATTGCTGGTGGGACTACAAATTGGTACAACCACTCTGGAAAGCAGTATGGAGATTCCTCAGAAAGCTTAGAATGGAACTAGCATTTGACCCAGTTATCCTAGTCCTCAGTATATACCCAAAAGAATTAAAATCAGTATACTACCATGATGCAGCCACATCAATGTTTATAGCAGCTCAATTCATAATAGCTAATCTATGGTACCAACCTAGGTGCCCTGTAACAGATGAATAGATAAAGAAAAAGTGATATATATACACAATGGAATATTACTCAGCCATAAAGAAGAATGGAATTATAGTACTTGTTGGTAAATGGATGGGACGGGAGAATATCATGCTAAGTGAAATAAACCAGTCCCCCCTCCAAAAGGGCTAAATGTTTTCTCTGATATCCAGATGCTAACACACAATAAGGAGGAGGGAGAGGGAAGAATAGAAGTTCATTGGATTAGACAAAGGGGAATAAAGGGAAGGGAGGGGGGACGGGAATAGGAAGGACAGTAGAATGAATCAGACTTAATTTTCCTGTGTTCATATATGAATACATAAACAGTGTAACTCCATGTCATGTCCAACCAGAAGAATGGGAAGCTAGACTCCATGTATGTATAATATGTCAAAATACACTCTACTGTCATGTATATCTAAGAAGAACAAATAAAAAGAAAAAAAAAAAAAAACACTGCCAGATACAGTAGTTGTTCAAATGTTAAGCATCTACAACAGGGTTAGCTGGGATGTCTGTATGCCCCAGTTGTTGTGTTCAGAGTCTGGTCCATGAGCTGCTGCTGTTCTGCTTCCAATCAGAACAAGCATAGTCGTTTATATTCATAAAACATAAATGCATCTGTCAATGAGGTTTCTGATAAAAGGAACAGGGCATTATATTGTTTAGTCCTAATCAGCTCTGCAAAACCTCCTGCAGATAGGAAATGAGCATTTTCTGGGGTTTTGGATTATGTTAGAAGTTGAATTTCCAGAAAATGACAGCAACTGCTTGTTGGTAAGTTGGTGGCAGCAGGGATGTTGTCCTCTTGGAGTGCCCTGTTCTCCTGGGTGGGGTCTTTTCCACAGCTCCTCCTTTGAGAGCAAAGCCGGACACCCCTCCCCTTTACCTCCATCTTCTGCAAGTCTCATTTTTTTCAAGCCCCAGTTCAGATGTCGCTTCTCATGAGACAGCGCTTAGGTTGGGTTCTCCAGTCACGTGGGTTTTGTATATCTAGTCTTGCACTCATCTGCAGGCCCTTAATTTCTCCATCTGTAAATATGGGTGGCGATTGGATGAGCACACCTCTCAGCATTTTCCACACTGTATTATCATTGTTCTGATTCCATTTTTCTTTCTTTTCTTCTCTTCTCTTCTCTTTTCTTTTCTCCGGCCCTATTTTGTATTTTATTTAAAGAGAGGGTCTCACTGAGTTGCTCAGCAACTTGCTATTGCTAAGGCTGGCTTTGAACTCGCAATCCTCCTGCCTCAGCCTCCCAAGCGGCTGACACAGCAGGTGTGTACCACCCGACCCAGCACCATTTTTCTTATTGGTCTCTGAGCTCTTTATAGGCAACAGTGGGCAATTGGTCATGGTTTGAGATTGGTTAAGATGGAAAACTGCCAGAACACAGCAAGGTAATATCCGATTACCATCCCATATTTACAGATGAAGAAATTAACCATATAGTACCGTGGTTAAGCACATGGCCATTACAGCTAAAGTTCCTGGTTTCAAATGCTGGCTCTACCACCTACTAGCCCTATGACCTTCAGAAAGTTAGTGAACCTTTCAATTCCTCAGTTTCTTCATCTATAAAATGGAAATCATATGAGGTATAGAGATCTGTTATAGGTATTAAATGAGTTAAAGAAAAAGCCCTTGGAATAACATCTCACACATAGTAAGCTTTTAATGAATACCATGCTTTATCAGTTCCTATCTCACTGTGTTGTAAGAATTCAGTTAGGTAAAACTTGTAAACCACCTAGAATCATGCCTACCTCAAAGTCAGTTCTCAGGAAATGATTGTGGAAGTTGTCGTGTTGTATTTTTACTGTTATTTTCCGTCAGGCCAGGGAGGTGCTGTGGGTCCTCTGTGTCCCACAGTGTGTTGATCACAACTCTCATCTGTTTTCCACACCGTATCGTCTTTGTTCTCATTCTGTTTTTCTTACTGGTCTGTGAGCTCTTCACAGGCGACAGTAAGTAATTGGTAATTGTTTGCAACTGGTTAATGTGGAAAATTTCCAGAGCACGGCAAGATTTTGGGGCCTCAAGATCATGTTGGACAGCTTGTTGGTGAAGTTCTTTGGCAGGGCAAAGTGGGCAGCAGACAGGGTAAGACTTCTGGTTTGGATGACCCTACCCCTCCTTGCTGGCTCAGTGGATTCTGGTACCAAGAATGAGTGCTAACCTCTTCTTCATGTAATTTGTTTGCAGGGGTTGAAATGAATGAAGTTGCGTAGAACTTGGTTCCATTATGTAAAATATTTGCTTGATTTCAAATGTTGGTTTCATTCCCTTGATTTGAAATGTAATTCTACATGAAGAACTATTTGCTATGAAAGAAGTTATACCCAAAAGATGACTCATTTAGGAGAAGGCTAATTCCTTCATTGAGCTTATGACTTCAGGTTTTGGGGGAAAAAGAGAAAAAGAAAATAAATACCAATTTACCACTTATGTTTTTTTTTTTTTCCTTACACAAGATATACCTTTTTTCTGTCTTGAATCCATTTGGCCTGTGTTGTGAGATATTAGTGACTGTGAGGAATAGACATCGAACAATGATTTATCTCAGAAATTGCTATAGTTAGAGCTGAGATGGTGCTTTTAGTCACCACTCTGTCAATCTGTCATCCCTATTACCTCATAAACATCTTTGCAGGTGCTCACACATGACAGGTGGACCACAGAATACTAGCACAAGCCCTTGTTTGTCATATTATTTGGAAGAATTAATGGGTGTTATTTCTGGAATCTAGCTCATAAATTGATGTCATACATCAGAAATATAAGCACTATTTTATGTAGATAGTGAATGAATGAATGTCCTATTAGATGTCTGATCAAAGAGAAGTCTAAATGCCTTTTGAGACTTAAACTGGATTACAACCTGGCTTGCATAGCACAATTTCTCCAATGAGATTTCTCTCTCACATTTTAAATTCTTTCTGACTAGATCAAAGTCCTAATTGTATTGGGCTTGTTCCAGGAAAAGTTGGTATTTATCCTCTTCTCAAAAAATCCTTTGTAAACATCCTAAATTTTATTTAAAATAGTCTATAGCTTTGATGGTGGGTTCTGTGGACTCCAGGTCCCGTTTGGAGGTCTCTGGATGTCCTTTGTTGTGGCAATAGCAGATTTGGCATTCCGTGTGATTTAATTTCAACTTATAAATCATATGATTTTGATCTGTGTTTATATTCATCACTGACCAATTGGATTCTGTGCTTTGTAAAATATTTTGTTCAAACCTAGAGCTTGTCTCATTCTGGGTTTGGATAGTCTGTTGGCTTTACAGCTGTGTTCATTGCACTGTTTGCCCTCTGAGTGTCCCAAACCTGCTGTGCTTGCTGCTGTTTGCAGAGGCTCCATGGGAGAAAAAGGCTGTAGCTCTGAAGGTTAAACAGATGCTAGGACTCTCTCCAGATTCAAATAGCCAGTGCTGTCCAGTACATTTACATTTTAACTGTTAGTGCTATCATTCCATAGAGACAAGTGGAGGTCACTTGAAATGGACCATGCTTTTGCTTTCATACATGTGTCCTCTGATGGGGATGGGTTAGTAACAGCTGTATACCTCTGCACAAGGATGACACTAAATTTCCTTGGTTCATTTCAGAGCTTATCTAGTCTATTGTCAGGAGGTTCTTAATATCTAATCCCATCTCTTCCTACAGCTACATAAGGCAACCAATTTTCTTTTATCTTGGTCTTCATAACTACTTTTCTAAAAGTATTTGAGATTCATTTCAATATGCCACACTTAGAATATTCTTCTAGGTACTCCTCCTCTCAAAATTGCAAATGGAACAAAATCTGCTGTGCTCAAAATATGGATGCATTTTCCAGAGAACTACAACTTCAACCTTGAAAAGAACATTAAGTGATAAAAAATAGCAATAAATGCACACTAAAGCCACTCTCCTGAGAGCTTCTCTTATATACTGTGTGGGTTCTCAGAGAATCTGGTCTTTTTTACAGTGTGAGGGGGAATTACCCATGAGCTTTTCAATGAGACTGACCTTGGATCCCACTGCCACTTAGCAGCCATCATTCTGAATCTCAGTATAAGCACTTGTAAAACCGGCATAGTAGTAGCTGTCTGCTGGAATCATTATGAGGATCAAATGACATTATCAAGCGGAAAGTACCTTGCAATTGGTAGCCATTTGACAGTGTTAGCTTCTTTCTGTGGGGCTTGTCAATACCAGGTGACAGTTGTGCTACAGGTTGATAAGTACATTAAATCTTATTATGAGACCTCATTAACTAAATCAAAATTTGTAGCTGTTTAGATAGGGCTGAGCAGTTTATTTATTTATTATTTATACTAAGAAGAAAGGATTAGCTAAGCAAATTCTTCTGTCAACCCAGAATGGAGATAAGAAGAAAAGTTAAGCTACTTAAAGCTTTTAGAAACTCCAATTTGCACATAAAGAGAAAGAATTAATTAAAAACAATCATTATCTAAGCCATTGAAGGGGTTGGGGAGACAACCTATTTAGCACTGCTTGCAAACGGTTCTGTACAATTAGTTTCTGTGTGATTTACAAAGGCGTGCCTCGTTAAAACTCGTCCGTATTTCAGACATCTCATCCATTAAGATGTGCTTTCCTTTCAAGGAATCTGAATCTGAGTTTCTCTAACCCTGGAAAAATAAAGGAGCACTGAATGGAGGCAAGTGCTGGTCACCGGTCAGCAGAACTGTGGGAAAGAACGTCATTTACTTATGCTCATTTATGTCCTTGCTGCAATTCCTGATTCCTGTCCCTTTATTAATTCATTGAGCATTTATTGACAGCCCCCACGGAACTGTCATCCAATTACTGATGTAGAAGAAATTTCCTTCTGGCATCAGAGCACAAAGAAAAATCTTGCTATTTGCACCAGTGAAAATGTGCTTTCTTTCCCTACATGGAAGACCCAATTGTATCTAAATCTAAAATCTCAGACTTAACAAGGTGTTTAATAATGACTTCTATTGCCATTATGCTCTATCCTCTGAATGAAGGAAGACTTAATTGTTTTGAGTTCCAGGAAAAAAAAATCCAGGAAAAAAATGCTGATGATCACCAGGTAATTAATTATAAGAGACCTGTGGGGTCATGTCCCCGTGCTCAGCATAGGTTGAAGGTCTGATCGCCCTTCAGGTTTGAGGATACACCATGAAGGCGTTAGCATTATTCAGATATTTTCATGAACGCAATTACTTGCTACATGTTTTTAGTGCCACTTGCAAAATTTTACCATTAGTTCTTTGTTCAGAATTAATAAAAAATAATTAGAAATAACAAGACTGAGTTGGATCATGCTGTTCGCCTGCCCATCCTGATGCTACAATTTTGATCTCTTGTGCTCATTATCACTGAAATATGTGTGACCTTCTGAAAGCCATGGCTGGTTATCTTTGAGAACAAGACTGTTACTAAGCTCTGTAGAATATTATTGTTAAGAGCTCTGGCTCTGAGTCTGACTGGATTCAAGTCTCCATGACTCCACAGAAGCACTATGTAATCATGGAGGAGTTTGACCCCTCTGAGCTGTAGCTTTCCCGTCTCTTAGGAGAGAATAAAAGTATGTACCTTACAAGAGAATGATAAAGGTTAAATGTAATATTGCATGCGAAATATTTAATATGTCTTCAAACACACACACATATAAAATACAAAAAGTAGTAATTTGTCATTACTAGTAGGAATGTAATGGGCCAAATGTTCTAATGTTCAAATGAGAAAATGATGGATTCTTGAAACAATTGCTCATTGAATTTAATAAGGTTTGTAATGGATTATATAAGCAGATGGCTCATGGACACATTTAGAAAGAGTCAGAAGTGATGGGGATTCATGAAGAACAACCATGCAAATCATGGTTAGTGTGAGAGGGTACATTGGACTTGGGGATTGTAGATTGTTTCTGTAGATTCCAGAAACATATTGTCTAAGTCTTTCAAAATGTCCTTATGGACCACTGAGAATTTAAGGTAAATGCATGGCTTGGAGAACCATTTCTGTTTTCTTCCTCAATTTTCTCTATGATGGCATTTTTTCTTTTCTCTTTCTCTCTCTCTTTTTTTTTTTGGTAGCTAGGATTGAATCCAGGGGCACTTAACCATTGAGCCACATCCCAGCCCTTTTTTATATTTTATTTAGAGACAGGGTCTTGCTGAGTTGCTTAGGGCCTCACTAAGTTGCAGAGTCTGGCTTTGAACTTGTGATCTTCCTGCTTCAGCCTCCCAAGTTGCTGGGATTATAGGCATGAGCAACAGCTCTCGGCTTGTTTGTTTTTCTTTATCACACTTACCACAAATCTAATTATTTTGCTGATTCCTTTGTTTATTTATTGATTACTTGTCTCCTTACAAGAATTTACACTCCAGGAGGGCATGAGCTTGCCTATCTTGATAATATTTGCACCCCATGAATCAATATCATGGGATCTAGCCCTCAATAAGCTATCATTAAATATTCATGTGTAAGTAATGAGACAGTTCAGGCTGGGGAAGCGTTCAGTGTTAGAGCTCTTGCCTAGTATGTGTGAGGTAGTGGACTCTATCTCCAGCACCCCCCCTTCCCCCAAAAAGATGTTCTTGGATGTGACCCAAATAGTCCTGGATCTCTACAAAGAAGTCTTCATTAGAATGGCACTCCTTGGTTGGATTCTCTTTGGTTAGATTCCTTTAACATTCATTTGTGAGAAGACATAGAAGGCTTGTTTATCATATCTGTAGTTGGCAGAAATTGGAAGATGTATCTAAATTTTGAAACAAAATTAAAAAGAATCTTAATAAATGAAAATCCAGGTCAATAAGACTGAATGAAGGAAGTGGGAAAAAATGCCTCCATTTAGATTGAAAACTGAATTTCCCAGTTTGCATAGAAAAATCAGCTAAATAGAGACAAGGTCCTACAGCAGATCTGTGGAAGAGATTTGGGGGTTTAACACACCACATGCTAGTTTTGACCTGAAACATTGTATAATGGTAGATTTTTAACATAAGCTTTCCTGGACCAGTGGTTCTCAACCTCTGCTGTACAGTTAGAATCTACTGGGGATCAGGCAAACAAACAAATAAAAACATCCTGCTGCCCACCCTCAGAGATTTTGATTAAATTGGCTTTGGGAAGGAGTCAAGTGTTGTTTTGTTTCATTTGCTCTTTCTGCTTTAGTTCCCAAGCAATTCTAATGTGTAGGCAAGACAGAGAACCTTTGCCCTGACCTTATGCCCTGCGTCCCATATTGTCCCTTGCCTGGGATTTGGCCCCTGCAGCTAGCCTCAATCACTTCTGCTTTATCAATGTCCCCTTATCCCTGCATAATCCTCATCATCTTATAAGCATAGTATTCTATCTTCCATCTTTTAAAAGAGAGTCTCTCGGTTCTATAAGCTATAGCCCCATTTCTCTATTCTCCTTTAATAGCAAATGGATTGTCCATCCTTGTTTCTGCTTCCTCTCTGGACCTCACTCTATTCAGAATTTCATCCCCTTGACTCCCACCAAAACCTTCTATCAAGGGACCTCCATGTTGCCAGACTCAGGGGAAAGTGTAGTGTAATGGTTAAGGCCAAATTTTAGGGTCAGAAAAGTCTGGATGTAAGTCCTACTTCTTCTGATTAGCCATGGGATCTCCCTGAGATGCATTTTCCTCATCTGTAAAATAAAGATCATAATCACTATCTCTTAGGCCCTACAGGAGGTTGTCCATTTATTAATTGATTTCTATTAAGACTTTGTAGCACGGTAGCCCGGACTGCTTTCTAAAGTTGCAGAAGTAGAGCAATTCAACAGCCATTTTAGTATTAAATAGCACAAAAATGTTTGTTAAAAATATTTCCTTTCTTGTTATTTGTAGACTGGTTTTCTATAATATTTTCTTCTGGGAGTAAAAGGAGAATAGGTTGCAATCTGAATAAAATCCAAACTCCAAACAGGCCCTGCCCAGTGGAGCTCATCTCTTGCCTGTCTGTTCTATACTCACAGCTCAGACCTCTGAGCACACCAAGCCCTTTCCCATGGGCCTTTGCATGAGCAGTTCCCTCTATTTATAATATTGCTCCTCTCTAGCTCTTGGCAAGGGTGGCTTCCTGTCACCCTTCACTTCTCAGCTCAGAGTTCTTCCTATGTTAGACCCTTCTCTGTTACACTCCATCTCAGCCCTGACTTGTCTGCCTCACCTTTACAACAATGTGCATTTGTTACACACACACACACACACACACACACACACACACACACACACACACACACACTTGTATAGAGCTGGGATTGAACCCAGGGCCTCGTGCACATGTTATCTTGATGCCCTTGTTTACTTGTACTTTGCCTGTTTCTTCCTGGAGATTGTATGCTGCACGGGAACAGGGACACTGCCAATCTTATGGGTCCTGGTACCCATAAGGACCAGGGTCCTGGTCCTGGCAAATTTAGGTCTCCAAATGTTTTCTAAATGACTGATAATAAATGAATAAATTGGTAAAAAGGTAAAATATGAGGGAAAAGAAGAAGGAATGGGTGACAGGATGGAACAGCAAGGACCATGCTGGAGGGTGGTTTGAACTTGCTAGGAGCTGGTCCTTGGTGAGTGCTGACTGGAAACTCGGGGGAGAGCAAGGTCAGAGTCTGTGAAGTAGAGACACATTTTGGAGCCACCTGTTCCAGGCACCCATTTTAGTTCTTTTCAGTAGGAAATTTATTATCCTAATTTTCTTGCCTGGTATAGAAAAAGCAAAATAATAACACAATTCAGATATGGGAGGAGCAGCTCTGGGGTGTCCATGGAAACTACTGCTGCTACCCTTAATTTCATGTGTTCCCTAGGGAACCTGCTAACACCTCATCACCTTATCCCAAACCCTAACACTGCCTGACCTGCCCACGGCACTGGTATCCTTTCTACTTACACACGCTGAGACACATTTTCCTGGAGTTCTTAGTGAACCAAGTGAGAAGAACCAGTAGGAAGTTGCTAAGTTAGAGTGGAATACTGGCTCTTCCACTTGGTGGAGTGCCATCTTGGACATCTTAACATCTTTAAATCTTGATTTAAAAAAATGGGAATAGTTGCTACTAGAGATGGATCTGAGGATTGAATTGAACACCTCATATGAAGATGTTAGCTCAGTAGCTGCACATGGTTAGTGTTCCATAAAAATTCATTTCTATGAGTCCTTCCAAGCCACATTTATTTTTTTAATTGATTCCTGCAGTCATAGAAAGCTAAGAATATAATCAATAGAAATAAACTGACTAATGGAATCAGAAAAAAAAGTCTATTGGAATAGCTTAAAGAACTGAGGGAAGAGCTGGACAAACAGGACTTGGGAAAGATGGGCGCTTGGGCGTAAGAGAAGTAGGAATTCTTGAACCATTTTTTTCAAAGCATTACTGCTGCTGCTGGCCCAGCTGCTAGCTCTCTGGAATTTTTTGGCTCTCAGGTGGAAATGCTAAGAGAGAGAATTCAATGGCCTACCTTGGGTTTGGGTCCTCCTCTGTGGTCAGAAGAGCAGAAGTCTGGGACCAGTTGGCCCACAAAAGCCATATGGAGCTGGGAAGTATAGCTCTGTAAGGACAGGATGCTGAGTAGACAAAACTACCTGTGCTGCACAGACCCATGGATAAGTGTTCCTGGGACCTACCAGGAAGATTTCTTTTGCCTGACTTTTAAATTTCTTCCAAGTAAAAATCTAATTGCCTCTATCATAACCCAGAAGCACATCCTCCTGCCTTTCCAGATAATTGTTCCTTCTTTCAAATGACGTCTACAATGTTGATTTGCTTGTTCATCCATTCATTTAGTCAACAAATATTTATTCAACACCTATCAGATGTCAGGTTCTATTCTAGGGACTGGTTTACTTCAATGAACCAAAGACATTTCACACCCTCAAGGACTTACTTCCTAATGTGAAGGGACCCACAGCCCAAAATATATGACATCAAATGGCAATGGTGCTAATAATCAAATGCTAATAAAAAAAATAAGGCAGGGAAGGATATTGCCTAGATTGGTTATTCACATTTATATGTATTTCAACTGATCCCATTTTGATTACTTTATTTGTCTGCCATAATGACTATCTGGCTTCCTTTATTTTGGAATGAGAACCTTAAGGTGCTCGTGTACTTGTCTCATAGTAGATGCTAAATAAATGTTTGTTGAATGAATGGATAAATAATGGAGTAGTGGATATTACAATATCCTTATAATATGACTACTGGGGATTGTTCTTTTCTGCAGGTGAGCTAACTGGCCGTTCTCCCAAGTGAGGACTTGCAGTTGGCCTGGACAGAGAGGAGAGGTGCATGTGGGCTCTTACCTCATAGGGACTCTGTTTTTGATTGACTGGTTTGACTAAATGAGACATTGATTTAATCCCTTTTTAATGAATCTCTCTTCCCTAGAATCAGGTTGGTTTCTCTGTATTCTTATTTTTTTAATTTGTCACATGTGCTTTCTCACTATAGGACCATCCCTGAGATATAAATGGAAAAATATCCATTTCTCATAACTTAAGTCATAGAATTGTTGACTTGAGAATGAATCTTATCATGTGAAGGAACATCAGGAGTGATTGTGCCAGGAGTAACAGTGGCCATAGCAAGTTGTTTTGTTTTTGTTTTTTTGGTGCTGAGGATCGAATACAGGACCTTGTATATACTAAGCATGTGCTATATCACTGAGCTACACCCTTCGTCTCAGCAATGGTTTTAAAAGGGAAGCTAGAATCCTATTAAATCTTCAACATCCATAGGTTCAATGTCCATGTTTACTGAAGTGGAGAGAACCAGATTCATCTTTTAAGGACTCAGTCTAAAGTAGAAAACAAGACAATGGAACACTTTAAAATATTTTATTAGACATTTGTACAAATAAAGCTTGTTGATTGCATGATGTTCAGATGTGGCCTCCACTGTAGCAGGATGCATAGCTTCCCACCACAGACCAGGAAAGGGCTGCCCTTGGCACAGCTCTGGTTCCAACGGTAGCTGTGTTTATAAATGTCAGCTGTGTTGTGAGTATATTTAGCTGATGCTAAATGCTCCTGAGAGGATGAATATCATCTGTTTCCAGTATAATTGTGTTTTGGAGCATGGTACATTTTTTTTCCAGATGAACAAATATTAAGCCATTTTTTACTACCTGAGGAAAGTTAGGATCGGATTCCGGCAATTCTACAAATTGCCGACCTTATTAAGTGAAATGAAGACTAAATGTAAAGAGCTATTGACTCTAGTTACAAGCACTTGTTAAAATATACTGCTTAATGCAAATGCCATGGTTTGGGTGAAAAGTTGGAAAGCAATAATGACAAACTAGAAACTATTCCATTTACCGTAGCATAGAGTGACAGTTGGCTAAATGACAGGAGGTTAGAAAGAGTGGTTAAATGGTGTTAGTAACTAGACAATATTTTCATACAATATTTAAAACTTTGCAAAGCTGTCTTTTTAGCCAAATGTTCTGACTTTCATATTTTCAAGAGTACATAGAACTTGAAATTTGTATATGCAAATCAAAGTGTATCACATATTTTAAGCATTGTCACTATTACAAGGATTCACCCGAGGCTACTGAAAAGGCAAATTTGATCAGCTGCATTTGCTTGTCTGTTCATAAACCATAAGCTTCCCAATAGAGATTTTAAAGGAAAAGTTAAGACCAACTTGAAATCAATGTTAAAACTGGAAGGGATTTTGGAGTGATAATATATCCTTTTCTGTGTATAGACAGTGATGCTAACTGATTGCTCCAAGGTCATTCCCCTGCTAACAAATGCCAAGGTGGGGTCAGACCCCAGACCTCTGGACTTTCATTCCTGTGCTTTTTCTTTCTTGTCCCCTTGCCTCCCAGAAGTCATAATTTAAATTAGTAAGACACAAATGTGGTTGTCTTAGTCTGTTTGTGCTGCTATAACAAAATACCCCAAACTGGGCACTATATCAAGAAAAGAAATTTATTTCTCACAGTTTTGGAGACTGGAAAGTCCAAGATCAAGGTGCTAGCAATTTTGATGGCTGATGAAAGCTGTTCTGTCTTTGAACTCTGTGGCCTCACTAGGAGAAGTGGACCAAGGGCAAAAGGGTATTGCCTTTCTATTGCCTCTATTCTATGTTCAAAGGGACAAATTCATTAATTAACTTGTTTATGCTCCTAGTTTTTCTTTACTTGTATCCAGTTCTCTAAGTGCTCAGAGGAATATGAGTCCTTGGTATATTGACTGAGATGCAGTTTGCTATATAATGTACACAATGAAATACACAGAAATTGGTAGTTACTGAATGCTATGAAAAACCTCTTTTATAAGGATCTTAATCTTATTCAGGAGGGAGAAGCCCTCATGGGCTTAATCGTCTCCTAAAGTCCCTCCTCTTAGTACTGTTGCATTGGAGTTTAAGTTTCAACATAAAATTTAGAGGAACACAAATACAGCAGTAATCTATAGTTTTTCTTTTTTCATACGTTTTTATAAAACCACTATTGTGTAAAGAATGGAATATATACTCTGTTGAATATTAGGACTTGTGTTCTAACATATCCATATTTCTTCCCACCCCATCTCTATCATTTTCTCATCAATTTCTGAGAAAAAAATTGATAAGACAGGGTGGATTTCAATGCATTTCCAAGAGCAGATCAATGCAACTTGTTTAGTGGCACAAAGAGTTCAGAGAACTCGACTCTTGGTCTCACCCACCTGACTTTGGCTCTACCAACTTAATCTTTAATAGCAGATGCTGGAGAAAGCTACTGGGTCTCTTAAGAGTTTCATTCATTTATTAACCTGTCCATTTTAACCAAGCATCTTTATCCCCACAGTCAATTCTGAAAATCTGAATTTAACGACATATACTTTATAATGCAAAAAAGCACTTTGAATTCACGTTGGCTTGTTACCACATCTTAGCAATGAAAGAAATCATGGAATGTCATTTCTCCAGTTATAATATGGATGTAAAACATATTATATGACAAAGAAAAATTTATAACATTCATTTCAGATTTTTTTCAGTTAAAAATTGTGGTTGGAAAGATTACATTTTATTAAGCCAGACTGCTTCTATAACATCTACTAGTTGTTCAGATTATTAGGTATAAGAAGAAACTAAGACTATGTCTTAAATCAAAATTTTTAGATTGCTGAAACTAAAAATAAAATAGTGGCTATTGTTTCTGGTTCAATAACTTGCCTGAGGTCCTTACCAATGAAATCTATTGCCTCTATTCTGTGTTCAAAGGGACAAATTTATTAATTATTTGGTTAAGTTCCTAGTTCTTCTTTACCTGTACCCAATTCTCTAATTGCTTAGAGAAATATGAGTTCTTCGTGTATTGACTGAGATGCATTTTGCTACATAATGTACATAATCAATTACACAGAAATTGACAGTTACTTTTTTTTTTGGTAACATGTCAGTTGGGATACCTTTGTTTGTTGATTAATTATAATTGATTTTTAATAACATTGAAGGGATGTTTAGAAATCCAAACAATTGTACAGTTCTTAGGTGTTTATTCCTAATAAAAGTGACATTGATCTTTAGTAATTCAGTTCTGAGTTGGGATTTTTTTTTTTTTTTTTTTACTGATCTCCCTAGAGGAACTTGACCCTTTTGATAGTTTTGAAATTGTATTATAGAGACCACTTAGGTTGTCTAGACTGGTGTCCATTAGCGATGAGACTTGATGGACCACACCCACTTTCTTGAAGCCTTGTCAATCAGACTTGCTAAGTCTTCTCACAATAAGAAAAGCCTAAGCAGATAGGATAACTAAATGTAATGTGGTGTCCTCTATGGGCTTATAGGACTAAACAAGACTAAAACTAAGGAGTTCTGAATAAAGTATGTAGGTGAGATAATAATATCAATATTGGCTCACTAATTATGATAAGTGTACCATACTAATGTGCTACTGTTAGGGAAATTGGGTTACACAGGAGCTCTGAATTATCTTCACAATAATTCTATAAGTCTATAAATGTTTGCGAATAAACCATTTATTTTTTTTGAAAAAGAAAATGAAGTATACCTCTTCTCTAAAACCAAACACAACAAACACAAAAACAAACAACTAGTTTGGAGGTAGGCTTTCTAATTGTTAAGTACCCAAAGAAGTATTTTGATATTTTGAAAAACATTGAATCCAATCCATTTCTGTTTTGAGATTCACAAATAGAAAAGTACATTCTGCATGAAGTTTCAAAGTGTATAATGGATTGCACATTTATAAAGCATCTGCTATACTTCTGTAATCCTCAGGAGGAGGAACAAAACAACTGGCAAAGCAAATTGCTTTCCTTGTCTACTGCTGCATAACAAATTACCACAGACACAATGACTTAAAACAACATCCCTTTGTTATCCCAAGGTTTAGACATGTCAGAAGTCTGGGTGAGGCTTAGCTCCATCCTCTGCTTAGGTTTCCACAAAGGTGTGACCAAGGTTTTGGCTGGCCATGCATCATTCCAGAACTTGAGATTTTTCTTGCAGCTTATTGGTTGCAGGCAGAATCTAGTTGAGACTACAAGACTGAAGTCCCCATCTTCTTTCTGGCTATTGCCGGGGCCAGTATCATCTCCTAGATATCACCCACTATTCTTTTCCACGTGACATGGCACAGTTCTGTCACAATATGGTGGCTTATGTCTTCAAAGCCAGCTGGGGAAACTCACTCCACTCTGCCAAGTGACCTAATCAGGTGGTGTCTATTCATTTGGCATTCCCATATTCTGTTGACTAAAGGTAAGTGGCAGTTTGTGTTTGTGCTCCATGGGAGATGGTTACAAGAGGGCAAGACTCAGTGGGGATTCCCTGAGATTGTGTGTATTGCAATTTGAGAGTTATAAAACACACAGGTAGCTGGGCACTGGGATCTCCATCACAGATGAGCAAACCAACAAAGATGAGGACAAACAGGGAAAGCCTCTTTTTTTCATGCAGGCGACAGCTGGAGGTAAAGAGGTTCCATCCCCAACCCCCACAGAGTTGCTCATAGTACCCCTCAAAGTTATCAAATGAGAGTTAGGGTTATGTGAAGATAGAGTCAGAGGAGAATATTTGGAGAAAGCTCATAAATACATCAGCATTTTCTGACTTGTACTTTTTATTTTTTAAGCAGTGGAGAAATTTGCAGATAAATATGCTCAACTCCATGGCAACAATGTTTATGCACTTTAAAAACTCACTGTGTAAAAGTTCAAATAACATGATCTCATTTTCCACTTTACATAAATATTAATTTTTTAAGATTAGTTTTTAAAAATGCTTCTCTTTTGAAATTCTGTCAATTATTAGAATGATTCTGTTCAGGTTCTATTTTTTACATTTTACACGATGCTTATAAATTTGTACACTTTAAATGTATTAAATATTCATTTTCACTATTTCCTTTCGTGTGTGCAGAGTTCTTATAAAATATTAAATGCAGAAATACTCATCTTGCCCTTTTGTTCCAGAATTATAATCAACAGTCAGATTTTTAGGACCTCATTAAAAAAAAACCTGAATGCTCCTGATAATACCAAATAGTCTCACAAATCCTAATGCGTATTTAGGCATCAGAACCTGCTCCCAATAAAGCACAAGTCACCTTTGAGAGCTGTGTCTGACCAAGGGCTTGTCGTGTGATGGCTGTGTCTGTGAGTGGCCACAGAGGTCATTACAAACCCATTAGCAGACTGAACCAGAGACCTTTACTACTTATGTCTGAGATTTGCAGCCACCTTGAAAGAAGCCCATAACTACTGGAAACACAGCCCATTAGCTGCCAAGTGAAAGGAAGACGAAAAATATATTGCAATAACTCAATTAAGAAACTTTGAGGGGGAACGGTTTCTCATGGTTTCTTCTCTCCCTTCTTTCCTTTCCAGTCTCTTCCTACCTATGTTTTTCTTTTTCTACTTAATCACAACGAGCCATTGGCAGTGGCTATTGGTTCCTCTCATGCCAAGGGGTACAAAGCATTGTTATTCAAGAGAAAGAGAACACCATCACCTGTAGCTCTGGGTGAAATAGCTCGTTTAGCACAAAAAGGTCAACCCTTCCTTCCTTGCCTCCTTGGGGTTGTTTTCTTTGTAGGAATTAAATAAAAGGGTCTTTTTGAAAAATACAAAATAAAGTAAACAGAAGTAACCTTTCCTGCCTGAAGTGAAAGCCCGGAAGAAGCGCATTTGTCTTTGCATGAAAGGTCACGGAATGAAGTGATTCTTTATCACAGCCGACTCTGGTGGAAGGTCTTGATGTTTCTCAAGGTTTTTAGTCTGTGATTCATTGAACTTTTATCCATGGTTTCCATCAAGCTTCCCCAGGGTGTAGGCTTGTCTAATAGTTCTGTCAGATTTATTTGCCATGAACCTTCATATATAAATCTGGTACTTTCACTTATTACTGAAATTCTAGATTGGGCTATCTTATGAATGAAGCAACCATTAGAATTTTTTATTCAAAGATCTTTGGTTTACTTTGGAGTATTGTGTTTTGTAAATAGTATTTCTGTCTATTGCATCTGTCTTCAGATTTTGTTTCTAGACCATCCTAACATCATTTTGCATCAGGGTGATTAAATCCAGGTTGGTGTTTCTTGTTTGGGAGCATCCAAGTAGCAACTGGCTGTGACAATCTAAGCATGTTTTGGCACAAGACAGCCACTAGGCAACTCATTGGTTATTTCTCTTTATCTTCTTGGGGCTCTGTGTCCCCAGTGATGCTGATACTACCTCTTCCCCTTCTGACTTCTCCTTATCCTGAGTTTTGTATTTACCCCTGCCTTCTGTGCTTGTGCATTCCCTGTCTTGACTTATTTACTATTGATTCATTTTCTGTCCAGGGACTATAAGCTCTTTGAGGACAAGGATTCTGCCTTCTTGTGTTTTGCATCTTCATGATGCTGAGTCTGTAGCACTTGGTGTTCAACTGTCATTATCCTCTGTACCTTCTTGGAACATGATCAAAACAGTGGTTTTTTATTTTTTGTTGTTGTTGTTTATGTACCAGGGATTGACCCAGGGGTGCTTAACCAATGAGCAACATCCCCAGCCCTTTTAAAATATTTTATTTAGAGAGAGTATCTCACTGAGTTGCTCAGGGCCTTGCTAAGTTACTGAGGCTGGCTTTGAACTCGTGATCCTCTTGCCTCAGCCTCCTGAGCTGCTGGGATTACAAGTATGTGCCATCGTGCCTGGCCAAAACAATGTTTCTTCAACTTGAGTGAAGTATATCTTTTGCCTGTGTTCAGGGACACAGAGGTGGATTGAACCAAACAAAACATCCACATCTGTCTTCAGAATGTCCCCCACCCTCCTCTCCAGTCCTGCTTGTCCATCTTGGAGCTCCTAGGCTCTTGCCTAGGTATCTTTCTTATTCTGAGTCTTCCTCTCACTGAGGTTTCAGCTGAGCATTAACCTCCTAGGCCAACTGTTCTAAAAAAGCTTGAAGACTAGAAAGACTTTAAGGCCCAAGAAATGCCCCATCCAATTGTGAGATTCCTGGCTTGGTGAATAATGGGGAGGGTTGAACCCATTTGGTCTCCAAGAAACGACATCACTTGGGTAGATGACTCCTCTCCTTGCCAATAGGTCAGCACTGCCTGGGAGCTGTTTAATAAATGATAATGTTAATCTCTGTCCTTATGGAGCAAATGTCCTGGCAGGAAAATTCTACTATACATGCAATGAAGAATGACTAACATACTGTCGAAGAGCCTTGTTCATCACATGGTCCTGGATTCCAATCTCAGTTTTTCTACTTACCGGTTATATGTCCTTGGGCAAGTTCCCGAAAATTTTGGAGACTCATTTTCTTCATCTGTAAAACCGGGGCAACAAAACCTATTCAAAGGATGTTATGAAGATCCATGAGTTGCTGGTGTGCTGTTCTCTGTATGTAGTAGGAGTGTATGACATGGGTGCCGTCAGCATTAAGTCTAAGCAAGGCAGTTTGGAAGTCTGAGAACAGGTCTGTTGAGCGAGGCAGATGCAGATGGGGGAGGACTTCACAGAGGAGCATCCACTTGCCTCATAGGAAGAAGCACTCAGTGCGCCCATACCTGTGCTCCCTCGGTCACAGGAGCCTCCCTCATCCCCTAATCCATTCTTGGAAACAGTAAAAAGTATGAATCAAATCTTCCAAAGACAAAATTACAGCAAATTGAGCTTAAAGGTCTAACTGGCTTTTATTCAAGATTCTAGAATCAGCCCAAATCCCATTCTATAATACAGGATGGATGTCCAGTGTGCTGAATGGAAGGGGTTGGCTTTTTAGGCAAAGGGGGAAAAAAAAAAAGCTTAAGAAGACATAAATAGTAAACAAATGGCCATTCAGTATTTTAAAGCTACTGTCCTTAAGGGGTGAGGGGATGTCCTTATCATGCAGGCTTAAGACTCAGGTAAAGGGGGCTGGGGTTGTGGCTCAGTGGTAGAGTGCTTGCCTAGCACATGTGAGGCACTGGGTTTGATCCTCAGCACTGCATATAAATAAATAAATAAAACAAAGATATTGTGTCCATCTACAACTAAAAAAAATAAAAATAAAAAGATTCAGGTAAAATGGTCCCCTTTGGATTGGTTGCTGTGAATCTCTTTGTTTTTTTTTAAACTGGCCCTTTTCAGAGTTCAGTGTGATTACATGTGTGTCTTCTGATTTTGTCTGGTTTGTTGGGGCTTAGTGCAGGAGCCTAAGTAATCGCCTCCCGTAAACTTTGTTTAACAAGCACACATACACTATTGCTCTAGGACTGAGGAGTAAAATGATTTTGTCCCTTATCATAACCATTTGTGTTTCTGAGTCTCTCTTCTCCTTTGGACTCCGTGGTCCTTGCAGCCAGAGTCTGACTGTGCTTTCCTCTTATTCCCCAGACCCCTGTTGCGAGTGAACTCAGTGCTTAATTACTGGGAGGCAGAGGGTTTGAAAGGATAGAAGATACTGGAGTGGTACTGCACCAAATCTTTCTAACAACACAAGTGATCATATGAAGTATTTGCTAAAACTCTGCACAAGTATGTTGTACACATTTTTAGTTAAAGGCAAGTTGGCGATGTGGTCTATGGCTTTCCAAAACAACATTGTGAGGTCAGCAGTAGAAGAAATATAGGACCTAGGAAAGTTGCAACAACCTTGAAAATGATGGTTGTGATGCATGAAAGAAGAAACAAACAAAACAATCCCCCCTGCCCAAGCCCTAAGCATATAAAACTGGAAGAGGAATCTATAAAATCAAGCCTGAAGCCAAAAGACAAGTTGGCAGATTGTAATGGATCATTGCAAATTCCTGCAGCCACCTGGTGTGTGATTTAACACTTCTCTGAGCTTTTGTTCCATGATATTTGGGGCTAAATTTATTCCCATTCCCTTGTCAAAAGCCATGTTTTTAAAAGGCTGGATGTTTTCCTTCCATTCTTGTTTACACCTTGCCATCCTGCTGTTTACAAGATTGGTCTCTCACGCTCTGCCTGGGGTGTTTTCTATTTTCATGTAGTTAAAATTGCCAAAGGAGTTTTTTGAGCTGCTCTGTTTTGAAGAATGGGGGAGCCATGCTGTCCTGTGGAATCCCAGCCTGGCATGGCATCTCCCCAGTGACAAAGGCACATAGCTATTATGAACTTGTGACCAACTGTGAAACTTTGCACATTCAAGTATTTTAAATGCTTGAAAGTGCTGCTGTGCATCTCATTATAGAGATACAATATCAGGCATGCTCCTCACAGGGCTGATGCTTGTGCTGGAAGGTAGCCTTAGCCGGGAAAGGTGATTTCTTTCCCAAGTGAAGTGCTTGCCATTTTCTCCCCAGAGCTGGATTGGAGGTGATGTGCCATTGCTTCCTGCTCCTCCCCCTCTGCATCCCATCTTCACCTTGATCTGGTTTTCTTCATCCATCTGAAGGATCCTGGGCCCCGTGATCACATGATGTTCTGCCTGGTCACCCAAACATAGTGGCCCCTGGGCAAAAGGGGAAATGGAAGCTGGAAATCATAGACTTGATTTCTTGAAGCATAGACTGCAGAAAAGTCAAGGGATTTGAGTAGAAATTGCTTTGAATATTTGCTTTAATTATAATTTTGATGGCTCCTGGAACCAAGTGGCATGACCCTGGGTGAAGTGGAAAGCAGGTCAAATTTCCCTGGTCCTTCTGAGCCTCTTCCCAGCTGCATCGTCTCAGGAAGTCTTCCTGCTCCCTCCCCTTCCACGTATCCTCCTCTGCTTCTGATGCCCATCTGCCTATCTCAGGCCTTCTTCTTCAGGGCAGATGGGGCTTGGTACTTCAGCTTCCTATCCCTGTGAGCTCCTTTCTTCCCATCAGAATTACTAGTTGGATATTATTCCTTCAGGGATAAAGCTATCTCATTTAATACTAAGTGAACATGTATTGGGTCAGATACTTAGGCTGGTGTGTTCCACTAGGGTGGAAGGAATATAAAGAGAAGAACAACTCATCGGGCCTCAGAAAACCTGGGTTTTGAATTCCAGTTTTGTCACTTATTAGCAGGTGAGCATGGATTAGGCTACTTCATTCACCTTTCAGAATACCTGTGTCCTCATCGACAAAATGGAATGGATGAGTCCATGCTAACACGTCTCCAAGAACACGAGACTTTCGCCCGCCAGGATTATTGTAATGCTCTAATGAGATGAGGCAGTTGAAATCTCCTTGTAATTAAGAGGTGCTATGCAAGCATCAGGTAGGAAGGCAAAGAAGTGTCTTAACCCTGCCCCAAAGGCATAGAGTCTTTACAGAATATGACAGTAAAAATCTTCAGCTAGGTTTTAGCATTTCCTATAAGCACAGTTTGTCCAAATCTGCTTTCTTGTCCATAAAGAAGAATGCACTCAAACCTCACAGGGTTACAGTGAGCGTTGGAGATGCTCCTGGCTCATGGTGGGTGATGTCTCAGGAAACACATCATAGGATGAAAACATCATAAATTGGGAATTCTTTAACCCTCACCTACTGAATGTGACAGCCTAGCAAGACACTACAGAGTGTAGGCTGTTTTCTCACGTGACCACGGCTGACTGGGAGCTGTGGCTCCTGATTGCCATCCATCAGGGAGAGAGCACTGCTAGCCCAGGAAAAGATCCAGATTCAAAATTCAAATTATGGGCTCTGCTGAATGCAGATTGCTTTCACACTTCTGTAAAGCAGAAAAATTGTAAGTCTAACCATCCCCAGTCAGGAACATCTGTAAATGAGATGATGGGTATAAAGTCCCTAAGCATAGTGCCACTTGTCACTTGGTATGTAATGCAATGTTGGTGTGTAATGCAATGTTAGTTCTCTTCTCTCTTTAACATGCACTTTAGGGATGATCTAATCCAAAGGCCACATTAAATAGATGGACATCATTCTCCAAGATGGGGTTAATTACAGTGCTAAGCAGGGCCATGTTGAAATCTGGGGAGGGAGGAATTCAGCAATAGTGATCCTGTTTTATTCATTGTGAGTATTTTTGTTTTTGATTTTATGAATATTTGCATTAAAATATGATTTCTCTTGATTGCTGTGGTTTCTTTTGTGCCTTCTTAAATTTTGTTCCAGAGTGAGTGTGATGTTCACTTGTCTGACTTCACCCTGTTGCTGCCCTGTACTATGTGGGCAGAAAGTTCCAGAGGGGCATTAGGTCCTCAAGCCCCTACTCCTTCTTTTTCCCTGACCAACTCTGTGATTCTGAATTTAGTTTAACATAATCTAGGGAAAAGAAAAGACTATACCGACTGAATTTTTGATGTTCTTTCCAGGTAAGTGACTATAATGAAAGGTATAATTTGGAATGAAACATAAAGTAAAACTTCATCAGGAGCTTGATTTAGATTGAGGGTCGTACTCAGTAGCCAGCATCCTGGCTGCCTGTTTTAGGTAAAGTTTTATTGGCACACAAGCCCCCTCTTTTGTTTTTGTGACATTCATGGCTGCTTTTGTGCTACACTGGCAGAACTGAGTTGTTACAACAGAGAACATATGGTCTGCAAAGCTGAAAACATTTATTATCTGGTCCGTTGCAATAAAAGGTTGTGGACCTCCAATTTAGATTGTTAAAGTACTCAGATGTTCTTGGATAAGAATGTGTGTTTGGTAGTAATAGAGAACTCCCAGTTCAGAGAGATTTATGTAACAGAGAATGCAAAGGCTTTTACAGACTGTTGTAACCTTCCATCTGTAAGATGTCTGGATGCGGGGAAGGGATTGGAGAAGCAGCAGTGAGTAGCTGGGGTCTCTCTGCATTACTGGGAGTCCTGTTGAAGTCTAGCTGACACAAGATACTTATGTGAACCTGACATTGCTCATAATTGGTAGTAAGCATACACTGGGCTTGTGGAAAAGTGCATTCATTTGCATCCTCCATAAATGATTCATGCATTTAATCACTTCATTCTGTTAATGTTAACTTTTTAACTGACTGACTTCACTAATTCAATAAGCATTTAATGAGCCTCTATTTATACAGAAACTGAGTCATCTTCAAAGGGGTCTATATCTCACAGGAAGACCCTGGAATTGTGTTCTGATGTTCATTGAATTTGGGGGGCCTAGAGGAGGCCACAAGGAGATGAGAAGGAAATGAACTCACGGAAGGCTGTGCTTGCTGGCTAGGAAGCTTGGACTATAACTGTTAGCCAGCAGGGAATTTCTTGGATCTAGGAAGTGGCATACCCTCACTATGCGTTAACTGGGTATCAATTTGTAGTCTGTGGAGGGTGGTAAGAGTAGATGTAGTGGGACTAGTTAAGGCAATTACAGTAGCCTAGTAGGATTTGTAATCATACAGAAATGATGAAGGCCTCATGTCAGAGGTAGCCATGAAAATGGAAGGAAAGACAGATCTGAGACCTCTGTTGAGGGCAGAACCAACAAAGATTCAGCCATTTGAAGAGAGAGGTTCCTGGATTTGGAATGGCTGAATAAATTGAGGTAATTGGAGGCTAGATAAGGTATTAATAAAAATGGAGTCCAGGTGGAGGAAGCAGGGTTGGGGGAGTCAAGAATAATAATTTCATATAAAAATAGTTTTATATATAATGAATTGGAAGTGGTGTAAAACACTCAGGGAAAACAAGTGAATTAGAGAGTGGGGGAGGGGGAGGAGGAAGGGGAGGAGAAGTGAGGAGGGAGAAAGACAGAGCTTGGTGCTAGAGATGAAGATTTAGGAATTATGAGAGAAAAAGTAATCTTTGAAGCCACAGGCATATAAAACATCAAGGGAAGAAGTCAGGTGAACTCTGAAGAAACATCTATGGTAAATTGTCAGATAGAAGTGGGAAGCTCAGTTAAAATTCAGTTTCAGATCAAGAAAGAATAATGTCTTAGTGGAAGAACGCAAAACTTTAGACATATTTATAAAAAAACTGTATTGTTGATCTGAAATTCAAATGTAACTGAAAATTCTACATTTTTATTTGCTAAGTCTAGCAGCCCTAGACTGCGGTGATGGCCTTCATTTGTGTGATAATCAAAAAGGAGACAGTAGAAGAGCCTGGGAATGGACAGGCAGTTCCCAGGAAAATCAGGATGTTGTACTGTCACGGAATCAAAGGACAAAATGGGTTTCAGGAGAGTGGAGCAGGAAAGTCAAGGTCATTGCATTTGGCAATTAGAAAATCAGTAGGCACCTTACAGAAAGCAGGTGGAGAACTGGTTGCAGGGAGTAAAGTAAATCAAGGTAGAAAGATGGAACAAGCATGTAGATGCTTCCGTAGGACGCATGAAGGGAATGTAAATGACAACAAAACAGAGGGCAGGTTTGCAGGATTAGACAGGCTGGGCTGATTTCTGGCTTTGAGAAGCAGCCCAGAGAGGTGGTCTTAAGGTAGAAGAGATAGAGAAGAGGTGGATGACACTGGAGGAGACCTTCAGGACATAAATGGAGGAATTAACCTTGACATGGAGCATGCTCCCTGTTCAACAGCCATGAAGGAGGGAAGCAGGAAGTCATGGATAAAGATGTGATTTTGAGTAGGGAAAAAGAAGGAAGACTCTTTATTTCTATTTGCTATCAGCCTGTGCTATTGAGAAAGCGTTATGGAGGAAGAATTAGGGGGGCAGAAGGGAAAGACTCAGGCTCAAAATACCACCTCTTTGCTGATTGTGCAGGACAGATACGATGAAGAGCTCAAAGGTGCTTATAATTCATCCAAGTGGGAACAATGTGCTGCTCTCGTCTTGTGTTTTCTTTCAGCTCTAGCAATCCATATTGATTCATAGCATGGGATGGCCCACTAGAGAGGGGAAAATAACAGAAACAGAACTGAACAGATTTTCTCCTCTGTTTTATGGAACCAAGAGATTCTGGCTATAGAAGGATCAAAGTTGTTTACCTACATCCCCAGTCCTAGAATGGGGCAGCAGGAATGCCTGGGAGTAGGCATTTTGGGGGCCATGTGGAATTTCTAGTCTGGGATTTCTGTCCCCCTCTGTGCAGATTGTGTCATGAGGGATGAATGGCTTTGCCATGTCACACTCATTCCAGGGACTCACAGATTTACATGGGACACATGCTGGTCCCAACCACCCTTCTGTTCTCTGGAAGCTGAGGTCGAGAGGTGGTAGGCTGTTCTGCGAATGGGAGAAGGTGAGGTTGAGAAACGCAGCCTCCTATCTCATAGCTGCTTCCCTGTCTTCTACCAAGAGCAGGGATGTCCTCTGCAGCATGGGGTGGGCGAGAGGGAGCCATTTGCAGAGCGGTGGAAGCTTGGGAGAGCTGAGAAAGAGAAAGAGTTATTTCAAGGAGAGGGTGGGGTGTTGCTGTCTGCCTGGGGAAGCTCTTCAGTGCCTCCACCTCCAGAGAACATTAACATTTCCAGCCCCTTCTCCACAGCCTTCTCTCTCCCTCCCCCTCTCTCCAACACAAAGGCACAAATGAAATTCCTAAAAGTAGAATACTGCTGTCTAGTTATTTTTAGTATTTGCTGTTAGTATTTATCAAGCTTTTCAGTGTTAATTTGTCCTCCCACCCACTTCCCTTCCTGCCTCTGTATACTGGGCTGAAGATGGAAGGAGCACACATATGCAGCAGCTGGTGACCTCGCAGAAACATGTCCTAGAGAGAGGACACATGAACCTTTAAAACCAGTCTCCCCTACTCTGTCCCTGAAGGAAAGGAGAAGAAAGGATCTGTATTCCATTAGCGCTGGAGTGCAACCAAAGCAGTTGCGAAAGTGAATCCATTAGAATGTCTAGGTGGTGTTAAGTTGGGTCCCCGGCCCTGGTCAGAGAGTTGAGTCTGGAAAAAAATGTCATGTACAGATGTCATCATGTGGGCAGAAACGGGCCAGGGGCTGGGTAAATGAGTAGAAATCAAGGGGAAGCAGATGTCAGAGGAGAGAAAAATATAAAAATCCATGCACATAGTTAGGATTTTGAGAGATCGGAAGGGCTGGAGAAAGATGGAGTAGGGCTAGGGTTGGAAGAGCCAGAGGAGGGAAGCTCTACAGCACTGTAGCATACTGCAGCTTCACGCTGAAACCCTGCTCCTTCCTGCCTCAACCACCTGTCCTGTCACTTGGAACCAGCCATGCCCAGAGCAGTGACACCCTTAAATAGAGAAACCCCTAGGGACACTTTTATTTAAAAAAAAAAAATTTTTTTAAACCTTTATTTATGTATGTATGTATGTATGTATGTATTTTGTATGTGGTACTGAGAATCGAACCCCAGCCAGGATACATTTTAACAGAGAGCTGTTGTATAGAAACAGGACCTTTTCAAATATGAGTCTTGTCAGTCTGCATGTTCATTGGGTCATTGGATGCCTTGCCTGTCCATCAATGTATTTATTTCTTGGGAAGCAGAAAAGAATTGTTTCCTTTTGCATCTTCCAAGAAAAAAAAAGTACTGGTTTCATTTTTGCATTTTTTAAAACTTTATTATCATGTTTAGTTTCTAGAAAAATAGTAAATGAAGCAAAAAGAAAAATTCAATGAGTAGGCTAATAGCAGAGTAAACAGAGGAAAGAATTGGGGAACTGTAAATAGGATCAGAGAAATTACCCAGTCTGAAAAACAGAAAAAATAGCCTGAAAATTTGTAAAAATTTTAGAAACAGGGAAGACGGTCTTAGAGAGGTATGGGTATATAAAAATTATCTAACTTTTATCATCAGCAACCTGAGAGGAGAGGAGAAAGAGGGCAAGGCTAAAAGTGTATTAGAGATTTTTATAAGTTTGGCAGAAGACATTGGTCTCAATATATAAACTAAAAGACAAAGAATAAAGCAATGGATTTAAGAAAAAAATCTTTATATTGTATATAAGAAACTCCCCTCAAATATAACAATAGAAAACAACAAAGTCTAGAGAACACAACAACATTGTCAATGAAGGAGATCTAATTTACATTTACAAACTCCACCCAACAGAAGAATAGACATAACATTTAAGAAAAGACATTACATTTACATAAAAAATATATCATGATAAATAAACTATAGAACAAATCTCAACAAATTTAAAATAATTGAAATCATACAGAATATATTCTCAGACCATAATGGAATCAAACTAGAATTCTATAACAGAAAAATGATAGGAAAATCACCAAACATTTGGTACTGAATTATCATTAACTATTGGTGGGCGTGCATACCTGTAATATCAGTTACTTGGGAGAATGAGGTGGGAGAATGGCAAGTTCAAGACCAGCCTAGGCAACTTGGTGAGTCCCTGTCTTAAGAGAAAAAATAAGTCTGGGGATGTAGCTTAGTAGTAGAACAGCCTTATGTTCAATCCTAGGACTCCACCCCTGCAAAAAACAAACAAAAACAAAAACAAAACAAAAAAAACTCCAAACCTACTAAATAATTTGTGGCCCAAAGAGGAGTCTCAAAGAAAAAAAAATACATTGAAGTGACAATACAAAATATAAAAAGTTGTGACATTTGGCTAAAGCAGTTCTGAGAAATCTACAGCATGAATGTAATACTTACATTAGAAGAGAAATCTCAAATCAATAATCGAAGCTCCCATCATAGAAAAAGAAGAAAAAAAGAGCAAAAATCCAAAGCAAGTACAAGGAAAGATATAGTGAAGTCAAGAGCAAAAATAAATTAAATTTAAAAGATAAAAACAATAGAAAAAAATAAATGACTTTTTGGAAAAGGTCAATAAAATTGACAAACTTCCAACAAAGACAAAAGATATAAATTGCCAATATCTAGAATCTAAAAGGGGATATTACAGACCCTAAGACATTAAAAGAATAGTAAGGGAATACAAACAACTTTATACATTTAAGTTTTATAACTTGTATAATATAGACTAATTTCCAAGAGAGCACAAACTATAACTCACACAATGTAAAATAGATAATTTAATAGTGTTATATCTGGGGAAAATGAATTAGTAATTTAGAAATATCTAGGACAGAAAATTCCAGGCTCAGATGATTTAATTGGAAAATTCTACTAAACATTTAAGGAAAAATTAATACCAATTTCTACAACCTCTTACAGAAAAGAGAAGAGAAGGAAACATTTTTCTAATTCATCTTATGAAGCTAATAATTCTGTGGTGCCAAAACTAGAAAAAGTACATATCAGAATAAAATTAGAGACTAATGACTCTCATGAATATGGATGCAAAGATCCTTGATAAAATTTTAGCAAATGGCATCCAGCAATATCTAAAAATAATTATACACTATAACCAAATAGGATCTGTTCCAGGGATGAAAAGCTGGTTCAATGTTTGAAAAAAGAAATTAATGTAATCCACTATATAAATCTAAAAGAAAAAAATCACAATAATTCTAATGGATGCACAAAAATTATTTGACAAATTCAACTATTCATGGTAAAAAATCAGAAAAATAGAAATAAAGGGCAACTGTATCATTAAACTGATAAAGAATATCTGCAAAATGCCTGCAGCAAATATTGTACTTAATAATAATGGACTGAATCCTTTCTCTATAAGATCAGAACAAGGCAAGAATATCCTCTCCCACTACTCCTATTCAACATATATGTAAGTTCCACACAGTGCAACTAAGAGAGGAAATAAAAGCATACAGATTAGAAAGGAAGAAATAAAACTTCTCCTTTTGCAGATGACATGATGATCTACCAGGAAAATATGAAGGAACCTACTAAAAAACACCTAGAACTAACGAGTTCAGCTAGATTGTTAGAATGTAAGAATAGCATACAAATTTCAAATATGTTTCTAAATTCTAGTAATGCACACATGAATATTGATATTAAATATACAATATCAGATGCAGTCACATATGAAATACTTATGTGCATATCTACTGAAACATTTATTGGATTGGTATGATAAAAATTACAAAAATGCCAATAAAAAATCAAAGAACATTGAAGTAAATGGAGAAATATACAATGTTCATAGATGAGAAGACAACATAGTTGTATGACGAACGACCAGATGGAGGTGAAACAGGACCAACACAGGCTTTTATTCTAGGAAATACGCTCCCGGACCAGTTTCCCGGCCAGTCACCAGGCTCGAACAGGTCGGGAAAATGGCGCTGTGCCTCGTGTTACACAGGGTTATATAGCCTCTCCCCATCCAGAAAAGGCAGGCTTGAGGCCAGGAAGAGGTGTTGACTTAGAGTCCAGTGTCTTCTGAGATTGGTTTGGTGCAGCAGGTGATGTCAGACCCCTTCCGGTATGAGCCGAGAGCCGTACTGTAAGTTCACTTCTTCTTCCGTACAGATCATTGGGGGCCGCCATTTTGGTGTGCTTGACGCATGCATGCTGCGCTCGTCGCATGTGTGCTACGTTTGTCGCGCACGACAGTGAGTGGGCTGGCTCCTGGTGTTGTGTTGGTGCAGCGCCGCGGTGCAGCAGGGTCTGGTTTTCTGTGTCTGCCTCCGACCTAACAATAGTAAAGGTGTAAAGTCTCCCCAAATTGATATTCAGATTTAGGTTTAATGTAATTTTTATTAAAAACCCCTGCAGGAGTTCTGGATACATAGGTCAAGATTATTCTAATATTTATGTGAAAAGGAAAAGAAACCAGAAAGTCTAAAACAATTTTAAAAAAGAATAAAATGGGAGGAATCACTAAACCTGATTTCAAAATTTATATAGCTATAATAATCAAAACTATATGGAATTAGCAGGGGAATAGAGACGATGATTAAGGGAACAGAATAAAGAATCTGGAAATAGTCATATTTAAGTAGTATAGCCAACTGTTTTCTTAACAACTATTTAAAAGTAATTTAATGGAGGAAAGATATTCTTTGCAACAAATGGTGCTGGAGCAGCTGGATATCCATAATTTAAGACAAACAAAAACAAAAGTAGAAACTAAAAGAAAAATTATATACAACTCAGTATCATAGATTTAAATATAAAACAACTATAAAACTTTTAGAAGAAAACATAGGAAAAAAATCTTAAGGACCTATGAGCTACAGAAATCTTAAACATGAACTATAAAAGAAAAAAATATATATGCGATACTTTCATTCCATGGGATACCATTTAGCAATGAAAAGGAATGAACTACCAATACATGCAACAACTTGAATGGATTTTAAAAACTGTAAACCAGCCAGGTGCAGTGGCACACGCCTGTAATCCCAGCAGCTCAGTAGGTCGAGGCAGGAGGATCATGAGTTCAAAGCCAGCCTTAGCAACAGCAAGGTGCTGAGCAGTTAACTCAGTGAGACCTCGTCTCTAAATAAAATACAAAATAGGCCTGGGAATGTGGCTCAGTGGTTGAGTGGCCCCTGGGTTCAATCCTTGGTACAAAAAAAAACCCCTGTAAGCCAAATTTTAAAAATTTATCCAAAGGTCATATGCTGGATAATGATTTTATTTTATTTGAAATTTATAAAAGTGGCAAAATTATAAATATGGAGAATGTATTAGTGGTTGCCAGAGATGAGAAGCTGGGGCCCAGAGGGTGGGTGTGACTATAAAGTGGTAGGAAGATGGAGTTCAGCACAGCGATGGAACACTTCTGTATCTTGGTTGTAGCAATGGTTACATGAATCTATGCATGCAATAAGATAATATAGAACTGTAAAATATGTCTGCCTACATAAAATGTTGGTTAATCTTGCTATTCTTGGATTTTATTTAAAAGAAAGTTATCACTTGTAAATAGTTGACTCTTCTTCCATTCATTATATTTTTAAGGTTTACCTGAGCTGTTGCATGCAGCTGTGATTTGATTTTCTCTGTTGTTTAACATTCCATTGTTTGAATGTGATTATGTTTATTTCTTTGTTCTCCTGTTCGTGGGCATTTGTGTTATGTCTAGCCTTTTGCTCTAATCTTCTACTTGTCTCCTGGTAGAAATATGCAAGTGTTTCTCTAAATGTTTCAGTCTATTTGTGGCACTATAACAAAATATCTGAGACTGGGTAATTTATAAATAACATAAATTTCTCACAGTTTGGGAGGTTGCAAAATGCAATATCAAGGTGCTTGCAGGTGCGTAATCTGATGGGGATCCATCTCTGCTTCCAAGATGGAGCCTGGTTATTTTAGCCTCTGAAAGAATAAATGCTGTATACTCATATGGCAGACAGGCAGATGGGCAAGAGGATGCTCTCTTGAACTTGAATCTCTTCATCAGAGTGTTAATCCCACTCATGAAGACAAAGCTCTCATGACAATCACCTCCCAAGGCCACATCCTTAATACTGTTGCATGGAGTGTTAAGTTTTCAACTTAAAGCTTGTAGGTGACACCATCATTCAAACTCTAGCACTAGAGAATGCAGGTAGGGTTTTGCTCAGGCAGAGGGTGTGTGAGCATGCAGCATCATAAGGCTGGTTTGTTGCTAGTGGTTAAATCAGTTTATATCCCCTACTGTAAGTTTAATTTGCATTTTCATCTGTCCATTCACCATTGTTGTTTTTCCTCCTCTGTGACATGCCTGTCTGATCTATGGCTCATTTTTCTATTGTGTTGGCTTTTATGACTGATTTGTAGCATTTCTTTATATAATTGGCATACTGACCTTTTGCTCATTTTACACGTTGCAAACTCATATCTCAGATATTGGCTTGTCTTTTTAATTTCTTTATGCGGTTAGTACTTTTGTGCCTTAAGAACTCCTTTCCCATTTTGAGGTCAGAAGTTTAAGCCCCAGGCTTTTCACAACAAAATCCTTAATCCCTCTGGAATTGATCTTTGGGTATGTTTTCTCCTTGGCTCAGTAAGTTATTCCAACCTCTATGAGAGCTCTGTGAACTTTTAACAGCAAAGTGAATGAGAAAATCAAGGAAGAAAAGTCATCTGCAGCAAGATTTGGGAAGATGGCTAATTCCCCCTTAGGTAGCCTTGAATAGATGGTGAAATGACAGGTCTCCTTTGCTGTAGCCAAGATATTCTTGTACCATCCTTTTTTCAAACGTCAGGATGTCACATGTTAGAAAGTAAAAAAACAGCCCCTGGCAATGGATCCACTCTCAGCATTTGAACCCAGACTTAGGTCACTTGAACAGGTTATTTGTTGATTTTTTTTTTAAAGTATAAATTCAAAATGCAAGTTTTTAAAAGTATTCAGAGAACAGGTTGTGCATTTGGAGAGCAATGCAGTTTAGACAGGGAGTCAAGCGACCTGGATTTAAGCCTTGATCTGTCATTACCTGGTTGAGAAACCTTTCTGTATCAGTTAGGATTATGTTCAGTGGACTATAACAAGAACCCTTTTACGGTGGCTTAACCAAAAAGAGTTTATTTTTTCTCAAATAACATCCCCAGAACAGGTAAGGCAGGCCCAGGGTAGTGGCTCCTTTCAGGCTTTACAGCACGTGGATTTTGTCTTTGTGACTTCATGACTGCAAGATAGAGCTCTTCTAGCATTATGTTAGTGTTTCAGGCATGAAGAAGAGGAGGAGCAAAGGACAAAGAGCGAATGCCAAGTTCCTTTTAAAGAGCTTTCCCAGGAGTCCAACCTAGTAACCTCTGTTTACATCTCTAGAGTCAAAACTGTTTCACCTGCCCATCATTCTCAGCTGCAGTTTTAGCATGGAAAATTCCAGCCCTGAACAGAATGAAGGTTCTGGAAGGGAAAAAAGGGTAGACTGAACATTGGAGAGGCCACTGGCAGGATCTGTCCTACTGTCTAAGCTTCCAGCAGGAATGCCTGTCCACTCATGGAAGGGTTGTTTGGTTGACAAAATGGAAGATCAAATGCAAGAGTACTTTATACACTATAAAATGCATTTCATAATGTTCTGAACTATTTTCTCAGAGAGTATATCCAACGATAATGGTAAGTTCTACTGAATCCCTTGGGTAATCAGTATCTTTTGAAGCATGTCATTTGCTTTCAGACATCTTCTGATAACCAAGTATGAGCATGTTTGTGGATACACATGCTCTAATATCAGTCTTCAGAATATTGTGGAGCATTGTTGTGGCGGCCATCGGCTGATCCTTTTCCCCTTTTCCCTTCTTCAAAGACCCTTGAATGTTTTTCCATGGAATTTCTGTTTATATTAACTCTACCTTCACCTCCAAGGATAACCCTGGAATAGTTTAAGCAGTTTAGCATGCTAGACCCCAAAGAATAGTGATTGATTCAGTGATGTGCTGTCTGAGTGACCCCAAAACTTTTGTTGGGACTGCCATGAATCTGACATCCTCTTGGATGATTTATCTCTATATATCTAGATCTATATTTATAGTTATATAATCTTAAGGGCTGCAACCATTTTTTTGTACCAAGAGGGAAGTAGCCTGAGGGTGAAGTCAATCCACAGAGAACACCTGTGCTATGAGAATTGCAGAAGATCACAGGATACAGCAAATTTCTGTTTTCTCAAACTAACCCTATTTCTGTTTTGTTTTTATTTTTTCCTAAGTCAATGATCCAGAATATATCCTCATTTTGTTATTTATATAAGTGAATTTGAATTGTGTTGTCTATTACTTGTAACCAAAAGATTGCTAGATGATAGTTTCTGCATCTTTTCCAGGATGTTGTAGTATCCTATTCTATTATTTATTATTTTAAATAAATTATATATTTTAGATAATAGCATATTACAGATGTACATTATGTATATATGAATATATATGTATATGTGTATATATATGTATGTGTATATATATTTATATATATGTATGTGTATATATTTTTTTCTGAAATTTAAAGTCCTTTCTGAATTAAGGCTGTAAGATAACTAAAAATGCTTATTTCTCCCAGTAATCAATGATCTGCATAGCTGATGAGAGCATTTCAGACTGTGAAATGCTGGGTCCTGATTCCTGTCCTGTTGAGGACTGTGCTTATTAACTCCTGTGGTATAAGACTCACCCCTGAGTCCTTTGAGCCAAAGACCAATAGGGCTGAGATAAGTCAATGTTCTTGTAGGTACTTTCCTGTTTCCTGTTTGCAGAAGCGACTACAGAAGAAATAAAAGCAGCAGCATTAGTTAAATTTTTTCCTGAATTGTCAAATGTTCTAGCAAGGCATTCACTAACCATGAGTGATCTCAGTTGCAGGACCATTGACCTGCTGGTGATCAAATCTGTCGTGGCCAGAGAAAGGCTCCGAGGCCTGAGACATTGTGTGACTGCATACTGTGAGTTGCTTTTTAACCTCTTGAAATGCCTGGGTTTTAGATTGTGTCAATTATGATTGAAAATGCAAAGGTATTATATCCTGGCTAGGTTGTACGTTCATGCTTGTATGGAACATGAGCAAATAGAAAATACTGGCTTATATCTGTCTTGAAAGCTTTGTCATGGAGTATCTGTTTCCATTTTTACTCTTGGGGAATTTGTATTCTAAAGAAAGCTGTATACCCATTCTAATATTTAGAAATATTCCTGGTCTCTTCTATGGCAACTGATTAAATGGAAACTTTATTTAATTATCAAAGAGATTTGCTAAAATAAACAAAATAAGAGATATGATAATGAAATAAAAACTTGGCTTGTTGTTTCCTGGAAAAAAAAGGGTAGTGTGTGCTTCCCCCTACTTTCCAAATCTACTCATTCGGTATGGGAAATTGAAGAGGATATTGTGCAGCGAGGAGATGAGATGTTTTCTAATTCAGAGAAGATTCTTTTGAAAATCTATTATAGTATAATTAGAGCAGCAGCAACAGCAATAGTGAATTTCCTGTTAAGAGAGGAACATTATAACTTTCCTAATTTGTTGATATGAGTCTCCAAAGCCATCTCACTGAATATTTAGGAAATTGGCTTTTTAGGAAGGGAAATCTACTGGTATATTCATTTCTTGGAAGTTTTTCAAAATAAACAAATGACCCCAGATAAGAGCCAGCCAAGATTTGAAGGTGAAGTGGTGTGGCTTAGGCCTGGGGAATACGTTTTGTGCCTGTTGGAAACCAAGCATAACTATAAATCTAATATTTTCTTGGCTAACTAATTTTATATGAGGAACAAATGACAAAAATAAAATAAATGGGAGCAAGAATGGAACCTCTCTTTTAGTGTTTTGCTGCTATTGCAGGGAAGGCAGCTAAGTCGATGTAACATGAAACTCAAATGCACTTAGCTCTTCATGCTGCTTCTGTTTCCCCTATTTGGTCTCCATGGTTTAATTATTACATGAGCACCATGGCTCATCTGGAGATAATAAGAAAGTGAAAGTAAAAACTCTTTTTTCCACATCTGAAAGGCCAGTCCTTTTAATGAAATGTATAGAATGGTAATAAAATGTTTGAAGTCATGTTAAACAATATAGAACATTTTTTCCTTGGTGACACTCAGAACCCTTTTGCCTTTCTTCTGGGCAGGAGGCCATGATAGAACTATATGTATAAATGGGCTTAGATCAGGCAGCCAGAAAAGTGCCTTGTTCTTGTGGAATTTGGTTGGACTACTCATAGATATCATAACCCAGACATGGTAGTAGCCACCAGACCTTTCTGACATCAAACTAAATCATAAGAGGCCAATATGTCCTTGTTAAAGATGGAGAAGCTGGAGTGAGACCCAACAGGAGAACCCTTCCTATTCCATGGAAGGGTGGAGAATCTACACATGCTATTGGCTTCTATCATTCCTGCCCCTCTTCCAGTATCCAGGCTCCCCTCTGTGCCAGTGACCACAGGGACCCGTGATTCCTTGCTATAGATTCCTCTCTAGAGTGAGCCACGAAGAAGCCCTGCTTCATCTCTGGTTTATGGGGAGCAAGGAGAAGTCATAGGAGTTCATTGTGCACATTCATAGGATCTGCCAGATGTAAAGAGAACAATGTCCTGTTGAGAACTGTGCTTATTACTCCTGTGGTACAAGACTCACTCCTGAGTCCTTTGAGCCAAAGACCAATAGGGCTGAGATAAGTCAGTGTTCTCGTAGGAGCTTTTCCTATTTCTGTTCATTTCCAAGAGATAATGGACAGAAAAGCTCTTGGAACAGGGAAGAAGCCGCTCCCGGGTTGGTGGCTGCTGGCTAAAGACAGTAGTGAACAGGATGGAAGAGGACGCCTTCCCAAGCAGAGGTTAGGCTTCCTAACCGGGGCTTTCCAAAAGAATAAGTCAGCAAATAACCCCCAAATTTACTGGGCTTTGTGGAATTTTACGTAAGAAATTCAGAGACTCTAGTAAAAATAGCCTAGAGGCAAGGAACCAGCTAACAAGATATCTCAAGAAAAGATATATGTAGAGTTGTTTTAAAGTAAAGTGTATGAATAGACTCCAGGTTTATGATTATTACTGATGTCCTGTTGCTTGGGTGTCTCTAGCTTCTCCATTTCAGGATGTTACTTTGGAATTACATTTTTCAGCAGTTTTCTGCATTAATAAACTCTTTCCTCCTCCTCTTAAAAATAATGGATGTTTTAATCCTCTTAGCCTGAGAGCTCACTAGGCTTTATTTTTAATGTCTCACAAATGCCCCTCTATCACAAAACACCCATTTGTCAAAAGAGTATCTTTCATTGAGGAACCATAATGGAGGGAGATTATCTCAGAGACTTGAGAACATAAGACGCCAAATATCCAGGGGATAATTAAAGTCTGCTTCCAGATGTTTTCAAATATAGACATAGAGACAAATACTTATCATCCAAGTAATTGATTTCCTGTCAACCCTTTTCCACTCAGTCATGCTTTTAATGACAAAAACTAATAAATTCAGCAAAAAACCGAACATAAACTGTCTTTCTATTAATATACAGTAAAAGAAGAGAAAGAGGTAGTTAATTTTCCAGAAATTTTGCAACATGTTCTTTTAACGTTACATAGACACAGGAGATTGTAGTTTGCACAGGATAAGGACAACTTAAATTAACCTACTACCTTAGGAGAATGGTAGGGCATGATACGACCCCATAATAACAGATAGTGTTTCTAGAAATGTAATTCATTAATGTAATTCAATAAATACCAATTGGGCACTTCTACATGACAGGCACTATGCTAGATGATGGGGAGATTCATGGGGAACAGAAAGGAGTGGCATCTGCCTATTGTTGAATAGGGTGAGGTGGGGAGGGATGATAAAGCATCACACAAATATGGGTTTCTTTTTGTTTCAGTATTCCTTTTTTTTCTTTTTTTAAAATTAATTAATTTATTTAAATGCATTTCAAGTCAAGTCACATATATAGAGCTCAATGTTTCCATTTCTCTGGTTGCAAACCAGATAGAGTCACACCATTTGTGTCTTCAAACATGCACGGAGGGTAGTGATGACAATCTCAACCAACCATCTTTACTACACCCCTTCCCCTTTCCCTCCTCCCTCCTCCCCCCTGCCCCATCCAGAGTCCTCCATTTCTCCTATGTTCCCCATTCCCACCCCCTTTATGTATCAGCATCCACTAATCAGAGAGAACATTCGGCATTTGGTTTTTGGGATTGGCTTACTTCACTTAGCATAATGTTCTCCAATTCCATCCATTTACCTGCAAATGCCATAATTTTATTTTCTTTTATTGCTGAATAATATTCCATTGTGTATATATACCACAGTTTCTTTATCCATTCATCTATTGAAGGACATCTGGGTTGTTTCCACAGTTTAGCAATTGTGAATTGTGCGGCTTTAAACATTGAAGCGGCTGCATCACTGTAGTATGCTGTTTTTAAATCTTTAAGGTATAGGCCAATGAGCGGAATAGCTGGATCAAATGGTGGTTCCATTCCAAGTTTTTTAAGGAATCTCTATATTGCTTTTCAGATTGGTTGCACCATTTTGCAATCCCACCAGCAATGTTTAAGTGTACCTTTTTCTCCACATCCTCGCCAGCACTTATTGTTGCTGTTATTTTGGATAGCTGCCATTCTGACTAGTGTGAGATGAAATCTGAGAGTAGTTTTGATTTGCATTTCTCTAATGGCTAGAGATGTTGAACATTTCTTCATGTATTTGTGTATTGATTGTATATCTTCTTCTGAGAGGTTTCTATTCAGCTCCTTAGCCCATTTATTGATCAGGTTGTTTGTTTTTTGGTGTTAAGTTTTTTGAGTTCTTTATATATCCTGCAGATCAGTGCTCTATCTGATGTGTGTGTGGCAAAAATTTGCTCCCAGAATGTAGGCTCTCTGTTCACCTCATTAATAGTTTCTTTTGCTGAGAAGAAGCTTTTTAGTTTAAATCCATCCCATTTATTGATTCTTCCTTTTATGTCTTGTGCTTTTGGAGTCTTGTTAAGGAATTTGAGGCCTAATCCGATGTGATGAAGATTTGGGCCTACTTTCTCCTCAATTAGATGCAGGGTCTCCAGTCTAATTCCTAGGCCTTTGATCCACTTTGAGTTAAGTTTTGTGCATGGTGAGAGATAGGGGTTTAGTTTCATTTTGCTGCATATGGATTTCCAGTTTTCCCAGCACCATTTGTTGAAAAGGCTATCTTTTCTCCAATATGTTTTTGGCACCTTTGTCTAGTATGAGATAGCTGTATTTATGTGCATTACTCTCTGTGTCTTCTATTCTGTACCATTGGTCTACATGTCTATTTTGGTGCCAATACCATGCTGTTTTTGTTACTATAGCTTTGTAGTAAAGTTTAAGGTCTGGTATTGTGATGCCTCCTGCTTCACTCTTCTTGCTCAGGATAGCTTTGGCTATTCTGGGTCTCTTATTTTTCCAAATGAATTTCATGATTGCCTTTTCTATTTCTATAAGAAAGGAC